>JABWIB010003654.1:19402-50240 GCA_016617825.1 Platyplectrum ornatum
AATAAAGTATTCTCCCTGCATGCAAACACTAACATTCATTTTACCTCCCCTGCAGTTCCACATGGTTTTACCAACTCTTGAGTAATGAGTGCCTAAAGATATGAATCTGGTACATTGGGTATAGACCAGGGCTCGAAGTCGTGGTGTATACATGGGTATGCCATACTGCCACTTCTTCTACTGATGTAAAGGAAAAACATAAAATCTCCATTGATTTTTGTTATATTTAGTGTTTCCATACCACCACTTCAAAATTTCCACTTTGACAGTTGGTATAGACCAAACCAAATGACGTTGGTCTTAAAAACAACACTCCCCCAAAACATATCNACATTATTAAATAAAAATNATTAAATATTGTCCAATATGACATCATTAAANGGTTGCTATTATGACCTGGTGGGTTTTNGTTAATGATCATTGAGAAGCAGTATACATGCACAGTACATTCTTATGGGNAAGACATAATTGTCCAGGACCAGAGTTATGCTATTACTTTAAACAGCATTTCTAGGTCCACAACACATTTTGTTAAAAAACACTTTGATTGTTTCCTAGTTTGCTGGAAATGTTGCCCTTGACGACAATAACATTTGTCTCAATATGTGTGGAGCACTTAAGCAAGTGCTTTGGAAGACAAACAGTGAGGTTCCAATCTCATAGTGACAGGCATGTACATTTTGTGTTTACAGTTATGAATTTGATCTTTCCATANCACTAAATTGCCTCAACTTCTCCTATATCATTCACCCAAAACACATCAACCCACCAATATTTTCCGCATTCCAATTCCTATCCATCACTTACCTCCAATCAATAAGGCCTGCAATATCTTACGCATACTGTTATTTTACTAACAGATGTTACTTGCTCTATATTTTAGAGTTATATATCTTTAAAATGTTTGTTTTCTCTCAAGTGACATTATTCACCTTAATGCTTGCTGTCCAAGAAAGGTCCATCAGTAAGATTAATATTTCGTAATGAAAGTAATAAACGACTGAGAGGGGAACAAGGCGCACTAAACACAGCTGTTTTATGAGTCCCTGGCGCTACACGGAATGTGCAATTGTTATCCCTTTAATTATTGATTATCTTCCTGCAACTAGAGCATAAAGGAAACTTTCCATGGTAGGAGAACAATGTTAATGCTCTGAAGAATAGCATAAGGATTTAGTGCTAGCAGAAAGTTGATCAGCAGACTTGGGAAGTCAGCTCCTGAGACGGATGCTTGGAAATCAATCTTAATCTCTTATTTTCTCAAGGAGTTTCATGCAGCCTTTGTGTCTTTGAGTTAAGGCATAGATCAAATCATCAGATGATGTCAAGTTCATGTGCAAACAGTCACTACTTCCATTTATTTAGGCAACACCTGATAAAATAAACAGCAATATACTCACACCATATTGTAGTATCATTTAGGAAATAGATTTACACCTGGTTATAATCTGTCAATAAAATAATATTAGCAGATCTGTTTTTACTCATCTTATCTTGTTGTGTACATTATGCTTTAATATTGTTACTCAATGTACGGAATAAATATATTAGGCCAAATATAAACTAATATTTTGGTATTTGCCAATGCGAATGGTTCATGCCTTTATTTTTACCCACATGAAGTTTTTTGCCTATACTCTGCCAAGGGTTCCAATCTATGGACAATATGGTCACTGATTCGTGCAGGTACAAAGAAAGTGCAGTCAATGTATTGTTCCACTCATTTGTAGAATAACTGTTTGAAACTTTCTAGGCTACTGAAAATGTTTGGGGCCTCTATGCTTTGCCTCCCTGCTTTAATAGGAATATATAGAAAGTGGCCATAAGAGAAGCAATATGATGTAATGACAGTTATCAAGCGGATGTGGTCAAATGCATAGTGCAAAAAATATCATTATACTTCTAATCACCCAACGTAGAAACGAGGGGAACAATAACACTGTGTAGATTAGTGAGTGGCATTCAAGGAAGACTGATAACCCAGCCAGGGTCTGAATTATATGGAAATTCATAAAAATACATAATGAAGTTCCGTACATAAGGAGACCTGTACATGGTATCGTTAAACCCAATCCGCTTGCCTAATTCACAGAGGAGCGCAGGAATAGGCATTAGGTTGATGGAGCAGTGATAGTCAGTTACACACTGATCTGATTTAGCATAAAAGCATATCCTTGTGGAGAACATAAGGTGGGATTCCAGATACATATCCAAGGAGAGAGCAGAAAGATGAGGTTCTTTTTATGGGGTACACCGTGCACTGTTCATTGTACCACTATATTTGTGGTAATGAATTATTTAAAAACTTAGGGGCCGATTCAATGTTGATTCGCATGATGTTTTCCCCCTTACTCTGTTTGCATAAGGGAGAGAAATCTCATTGAGCCATGTATAAAAATATGCGAGATTTCCCCACTGTAATATATGCGGAAAAGCGCACGATTGGCTTTTTCGCGCCTAAAACGGGGATTGAATCGGCTACATAGTCACTTTTTTGGCATTTTATTAAAATCAAGAGAAACAATATTCATATACATGTGAAATATAAAAGATAGATAGTGAAAGTCTTCTTATTCTTTGTGAATATGAATTTTGTTTCCCTTGATTTTAATAAAATACTAATAAAGTTTTTAAATAATTCTTTACCACAAATATAGTGGTACACTGAAGAGTGCACCCCATAAAAAGAACCCCATCTTTCTGCTCTCTCCTTGGATATGTATAACTAACAGGTTTGGGGGTTTGCGCCACCTGAAGCAGATAGTAGGCATTGCACCCTCCATATAAAGTTGACAGCTTTGAGTGTACCGTATAAAAGAACATTGCATTCAACTAGTTCATCTAGATAATATTTAGAGTGCACCTAAATTATATCTTTTGCTGGGATTCTGGATACATAGGTGCCCAGACAAGAGGGGAATAACAAGAGAGTTCCCTCCCGTTTTCCACATGAAGTTAAAGACCTGCGTGGATAGGGATCCGGTACAATAACTGTAGGTCTGGTCTGTAGGTCTATTCAAGGTCTTATCTTGGTAAATTATTGTATATATCGTAACATGACAGTATATCTTAACATGACATTTGTACATCTGTCAGTTTTACTGGGTCATAGGCACACAGTGCTGACACATTGTATATATTATACTAATAGGGTCTTCTTCAGATTTCATTTTACAGTAGGACTAGATTATAGGGAGAACAAAGCAGAAGTTCCACACATTAATGCCCCCTGAAATCCTACCCCTTAGGCTGTGTATTACTCTTTCATTGATAGTTTGAGTACAATATTATAATTGTGTGGCTTGCTTCCTTGCTTTTAGTAGGGATAAAAAAAGAGACATAAGAAAGACTGCAGGGAGCAATTGTAAAGTGACAGCATGTCGATGCAAGGTACAAACACACAGGGTGGAGAAGGGAAACATGAAAGCTTGTGTCCGAACCCGGGAAGGTGAAACCTTTTTTCATTATTAGATAACACATTTGTTTCGAGGACGCACAAGCTGAGCTCTTGTGCCAATTTCAGGATATTTACTAGAAAAACTGATGTCCTGCAAATTAGAAAGTGTAAATTGGAGTCTGCTAATCTGTGCAAAATACCTGCACTTACAGCTATAATTTGTGCCTGCAGAAACTACATTGGATCTAGAGACCCTCCTAGAACACAGACATGTGACCTTAATAACGTAGTGCNGGAGAACGTCATCACCATTGCATATGCACCAAGGCTAACACTGTTATTTAAAAAATAAATGTACATTTGCCTGGAAAATGCTCATGTCATAAATGTATTGCTTTATAACTCAGTATACAGCGGAGATAATATCTACAGCGTCATTAGTCTGACTATCTTCTAATTAGGAAAGCAATATTGAGCCTTAATTAGTNTCAGTGTGGCAATCCATCTCTGAAAAAAATAAGAATTGCGATGCCATTAAATCTTTGAATCTGGAAACTTTGGAGAGTTTGAGTTAATAATTCAAGAGAAATTCCAATAAGTGAAAAAGCTTCCATCTGGTACACAGCTAATTTAACATCCAAGTACAAAAAGCAAGCCCCATGTGTTCTAATGAACAGGGAAATATTTGACACAGAACGTTATTGAAAGTGCTTATAGTCTTGTTCTCCAATTATCCTAATGCAATAGATCACCACTGGGCAATCATCCCAGCATGCTAACATTTCTATGCATGTATTTCAAAGCTTTATGTTCCCATCTAATGCTGGTGACAACTACACGAAAATGGATTTGAAAAGCAAACTCATACCGCCCAGTTGTTCGTTATTTGCTATACACTTCATTAGGAGGTCCCTGTTCTTCTAGTGCTTATCTTCCGTGTAAACCAAGCTCTAACTTGTGGATAAGTGGTGCCAAATTATTTGAGAAATTAAAGCAGCAAGAGAGAAAATGGTGTTTTTATGTAGGTTCAATACAGAGAGGTAGCCATCAATGCAATATCAGTGGTAAAATGTATTACATTTTCCTTATAAAAGCAAGGAGGCAGATTTTTCCACCAGCTGATGCACCAATCTGCTGTGTATATACCGTGGGTGTCCTATTTATGGATGACATGCACTGAAATTAGGCATTCATTTGAAAGAAGCAAACGTGTGCGTATACACAGAGACCGCAAGATGTAATGCAGCTGCCTATGGACGATTGAATGTTTTTAATGGTATTTCATTTTTTTTATTTACAGTCTAATAAATGTCCTAATAGATATCAGTTATTAGAGGGAGTAATGCAGAGGAAAATCACGGTACATGTGGGGAGACCTCCGGAATACTGTTTAAATATCAGTGGTGTTCCTGGTTCATATGATCTAGCACACCACCACCCAGTAAAAAGCGAAAAAAAAAATATTAAAAAAGCTAAAAAGTAAAAGAAAATAACTTAATGCTCATTGTCTTCAGCCTCCGGTCCCGGAGTGTATTGTGGAACTTTTTTTTTTTTTCTTTTTAAATATACCTGAATAGGTGGTGCAGAAATATGCTTCTATTTAGTCTGTAAAAATCCCGCCAATTATGTATATCATTAGCTAAAATGAATTTTACAGTTTAGATTAAATCAGTTAATGACGTGCAGGTTTGTTATATTGAAAAGAGGCCATTTAACAAATGAAAACTTTCTCCATTTCTCACTTGTAGGTGTAGGAGGGCACCTTCTTCCACTAGNTTTAAGCACGCAGAAGAAAACACAGGCAGATGATTAGCTCTGCATCTGACTTTGTATTCACTGCCTTTCTGCATGTCAAGAGCAGTATGTCGCTGTGCTTTTACCTGTGAAGGTGCTACTCTGGATCTTGGCCCAAAACCATTGCTTTTGTGACTTCATCTCAGTTGTTAACTTTTTGTTTCTCTATCGGTTCATATTAGCCATAGTGCAGTGAACTGCAAGTGTTAGAACTGTCTTACTCACACGTACACACATACACACACTACTGAAGTCAAAGATGCCACTTGCCATCGCATTCACAGAACGGTAAGTGCTCTGTACATGCACAGACAGGCAATTGTTTTGCAGTCACCAAGTCTGCTGCAAACCTTGAAACCACTTGCAAACCATATGCTCAGCAGTGGGNGGTATTGATCGCAGAGTCATTATCTGTCGATGTCAGGGCATTTTAAACAGTGCTCATAATGCAAAGCCTCTTAGCACTTTAGATGAATTGCTGCAATTGAAATGCTGCTTTATATACAATTCCATCCAGAGTTCAACACATCTTAGGATGCAGCAATATGTGTATACTCTATTCATACATTGAGGTGATGATGATGATTTATCCTTTATCCGTGTCCGACCCTCTGTGACTTTATGTGGCAGATTCCTCCACTCCATTCTATCAATGATGGTATCCTTAGTTGTTGCAGAGACTTGCTAATGTCAATTTGGATTGTGTATATCCAAGGCACATCCAAGGCACTCACTCATTGCCATTGTGGTCTTCTCTTTTCACTAACTTTTCCAAGCATGGTGTCCTTCTCGAAGCCATTTGCTCATATCACGTCTGATATATGTCAGTTTTAGTTTTGTGATCTTACCCTAAAGCAATATATATGACTTTATGAGATTTAAGACTTGTTTTTTACTTTTGCTGTTCATGGTCTTCTCCAGCACCAAAATTCAAAGGAATGAATCCTTTATCTGTATGCTTTTCTCATGGTCCAGATTTTGCATCCATATATAGAGATGGGAAAAACGATGGCGTGATTAAGTCTGCTTTCGCTTATGAGTCTTTCTTTTCCAGATGTTAAACATGCTCATCATTGCACTATAACCCAAGGCTATGTGCTGCTTGATTTCATGGCATGATTCACCATATTGGAACTTAAGAAAATAAAGTCCTGAACGTTTTTCATTTCTTCACCGTTTTACTTCATCATTTTCATTTTTTACTGAACTTTTGCTTCATCATTTGTATTATACAACATTGCAACAAGGGAAAAGGGAATTCAAAACTATTACTTACCAAAGCTCTCCTATGTTTTTATTGATTACATTTTGTGGTTGCCTATAAACACTTTGAGTTGATTGTGTGAAACACCTTAAATGCTGAACCAGAGTTGCATAAACAGGTGCTAAGTCTTACTATCATTACAGCTGTCTGTGACATTATGGAAAGTATATGGTGGTTGGAAGGGGAGATTTAAATAGTACAGTAAAGGTATGATTCAGCACTTGTTTCAGCACAGTCCCACAGCAGGGAGGCATGCCTCGATACCTCCACAGTGCATTTAGACATTTTCAGCTTAGAACTGCTGTCAACAATCTATTTACTAAGGGGTAATCACTTTACTTTCAAACATAAAGGACCTAATTCAGGGATTGTGACGGCCGCAGCGTGAATGGACGCAAAAGCGCAGCTCTGAATAGAGCGCAGGGAGAGGGGCAGGCCGTATGCCCCGCATCCCTGCGGTAAGGTAAAAAGCACATTTTACTTAGTTAAATAATAATTTTATTATTTTTTACATTTTTTTTATCATTTTTATACAGTTAATGAGGCAGGTAATTGTCCATAGGACAAGTCGTAAGGGCTTTGCCCCCGACTCCATGCTATTCAAAGCCGATATTCAAAGCTAATCAAAGCCAAATCAGCCCCAAAATCAACAAAGGCTTTGCAGTTCTTTGGAATAGCTGGTAGGTAAAGATGTTTCTTTATACCATGGAAGTCAACCATTTATGTTATCTGCAGATGAAGACAATTGTAGAAACATATTTGCATTAGTCCTGTAAATTCAGATATTGCATGAAAAATTATCACTACTAACTAAAAATTTCCAGTGGCAAAACAATGGAATTTGAGCTATTCCTTAACTGTAAACATTATCAATCGTGTGTCCAAAAGTTCATAGATATTCACATGGGAAATGCAGCAGCTTTTATTTATTCACAGCGACACTGCCATGCCACTACAAAAGGTAATTGCTAGCTTTTGGCTGACATGTTCCAGTTTTAATATACACAGAGGACACAACACAGGGTGCAATTTTCCTTCTAACACAGACCAGAGGGCAAATAATAATGTGACAGGTCTACACATTTAAATTCCAATTTTTATCATGTATAATTGTTTAACAATTTATTTTGTGTTTGCCCTGAACTGTAAATAGCATTGACTAGAGATGACAATTGGATGAAAAATGAGCTTACCAAGCACGAGCTAAAGCACAAATGGCCATGAACCAAGTATTTATTCAGCACAGCACTTTAGCCAAAGCACCAAGCCAAGTTAAACACTGATAACATTTGTACCATGATAATTTATATTATAGGATAAATGAATGTCATTGTAAGCAGCATTCAGTGCTGCATCTCAGGCAATGTTAAACATTCTGACAATCATTGCAATGGCAATGCCTTTTACAATTTGCGCATCCTTTGGGCAGGGAATACAGACACTGCCTAAGCCACTCACTCTTTACTCCCACATTGCTTGTTAGGAAGGAAATGCTAGGACCAAATACAATCATTTTACACAGGGAAACAACACACTAATTAATGTAAAACTCATTATTATCATCATTAAAACATTAAAACATTATCATTTAGGTTTCATTGCATAAGACAACAATGAAGACATGAGTTTGACATTCAACCACAGCTCACTCTGGACCGCTGATTAATGAATGTGGTCCCATCTGCCATGTCCCATCTAGATGATGGATCTCCTAGCATACGCAACTTCTGTACGTTCTGTATGTTAGGAGATCCATACTGGCAATCCTAGGCAAGAAGATTAGGCTAGGAGCAAGCAGTTAAATAGATCTGCTATCAAAGGAAACCGGAAAGAGAAGAACTAAAGAGAAGAATAAAGGATTTTTTTTTTCGATTTCCCATGGGCTCCATCAACCCTAGCCACTGGGTGGTAGTCTGCCAAAATAGTGGCATTTTCTACTTCAACTCTAAATTACATTTGAAAGTCATTTAGTATTTCTGTGCACTAAGCAAAACGAAATAATTTTTCCTGCATACAAAAATACAATTTATCTCACCCCTCATGAAGACACACAACCTTTTAATGTCACTCACAATGAATCAGTAACAAAAGAAAAATGAAGGTATACAAATAGAAGAAATATGCTACAATAATTCAGTTTACTGGGGTCTAGTCTGTGCTAAACTAAAGCCCAGTAATTCATTTCAATAAAAGATCACTGTGCTCATGAAAGCAGTTAGCGGGTAAAGACTTTCTATCCATTCATAGCAGAAACAAAGGAGGGTGATAAATTGCATTTCATCCTTATCAGCTAAGTGAAATCTTGGGACAATGTACAAAATACTGTAAAACACAAACGTAATCAATGAATTTTTCTGATAGGCAACCAAGCTTGAATAATATATGGCTCATTTATCATACTCCCGTTACATTGTAGGTCTAAAATCTAGGGAAAGAAAATCTGTTTATCTCTAAGCTTCAAACCCAAGCAACAATCAAAGTAGCATTAGCATAGGCAAACAGAGACCCCATGTACTTTCTATATAAGCTACAAGTGAAAAGTTTATAGTACTGCACAAACACCAGCATTGTTTTCCTAGGCATGGACCAGACTGGACTCGACCCCTGGTGGCATGGTGTATATCTGCAGTCCTCCACACTGGGTGTGCTGAGAATTGTGGAGATTCAGACCTAAAAGCCATTCACTACCTGCAATCACCTGCCACTTCACTACCTATATAGAATCAAATGAAATATACGCTTTCAATCACAGTGATGTGAAATTTCTCTAAATTCTTTCACATAGACTCTCTAGTCCTTGCCCTGATAGTGAGAGTCAATTTCAAAAGGCGAGAATGTAAATTTACTAAGGATCATTATTGAATGACAATTTTATATCAGTTGCGAGACAAATCAAGAGTATGTGAAGGAATCATCTTGCATGGAGATGTATGTGAATCAAGACAAGATGTTCAGTACTCGCTATAGGTGAAATTGATACATTAAAAACCCACAGACTTCCTGATTTCAGGATTAGTCTGGATTTAAAATAACAGGCAAATTTTAGTATTGTCAAAATAATACTGTAATTAAGGTTATATAGGTTTCTGAGTGGAATAACATTTTTTATTGCATTATATGTTAATATATAATAGATTTTTGTGCTCTTTTAATAAGTTATTTTTAATGAAAAAAATAAAAAAACATATATATTTCAATGTTTGTATGCATGAGGTGTGAGTATATTTGTAATTTAGTCGGATGGTTCAACGGTTAGCGTTCCTGCTTCACAGCTCTGAGGTTGTAAGTTCGATTCCTGGAAAGAACCTTAACTGTGTGGAGTTTGTATGTTCTCCCCGTGTCTGCGTGGGTTTCCTCCGGGTGCTCCGTTTTCCTCCCACATCCCAAAAACATACCGGCAGGTTAATTGGCAGCTGTCTAAAAAAAATTGTCCCTAGTGTATGTGTAATTACCCCTATGTATCAAATCCCTCTCCCTTAGAATGTAAGCTTGCGGGCAGGGCTCCTCTTCCCCACCCATTCTGTCTGTCTGTCTGTATTCCCCATTGTATGGCGCTGCGGACACTTTGTAGCGCCCAATAAAGAAGCAATAATAATTATAATAATACATTTTTGTTGGTCTGTACTTTTTCCAATTACTTTATAAAGGATTTTCTACCAGGAGATGAAGAATACAGCTCGATTTGGGCCAATTCGAATGTCAAAGGCACCTCGAAGGCACCAAATCGTCAAAAAACTCGACACTCGGCTCTGTCTCTATGTTGGTCATGTGAAAAATCGACTCTGAAATAGCGGCAGGTATTCAGTGTATTTGCACCTTCCCGGGGCTTAGTAAAGCTGACACACTTCTTTATTATTTCCTGTTATTACATTTGAAATGCCTTAATTCACTAAACCCCTAGACACATGAATAAATCATAAGATGATCCAGAGTTTATATTAAGTATAATATAACACATATAGAATTACCACCAAGGACAATTATCATAGTAGGAGCCTATAATTAATTTGAATATATGAATAAAAGTGTTCAATCGATATAGACATAAAAGTATAATTAGTATTTCATATTTCAATTAGTGTACTCCAGTACCTTCATCATTGCAAAACAGTTGATTTGGTTGATAAGTAATTGCATTTTGTTGTTGTCTTTTTTTATAGCTGGTTGTAACATAACTATGAGTTATACAAAGTATTGTTTACAAAGTGTTGCTTCCTGGGGCTTGTGTGCAGCTGAGCAAAATGTAACTATGATGTGTAAAAACAAGTTTATTCAAGATGCAAAATGAATTAATGAGCAGTTTGTTGGATGCTGCCTAAACTCCCATTGCCAAGCGAATGTTCCTGGAGTCTTTAAACAAAGAACTGAGTTTTGATGGAAGAATTTGTTTGTTATACAGTAATTTCTTCAGAGAAATCAAATAAAGACATAAGTTATATGAATTATATTGTTACTAAACTGTCAGCCATTTTACATTTGGTATTTTTACATAATCTTCTAACAAGGATAATAGCAATCAATTTAAATTTTTTTCATTTATCTGATTTAACGCAAAAGGACTGGCTCAGTGGGCATAACATCTAGCGCATGGAACACAGTTTTGTACACTAGGAATTCTGCCCATTAATATCTGGAGCGTGCATGCGCACTACCTGTAAATTTCCCCAACTTCCACACTCTGTATGCGGAAGTTGGGCATTCAATAGGAAGCAGGATCTAGTCCTTTTTTGTACATTTTAAGAAGCATGCATAACATCTGGTGCATACATGCGCAGATGTTACAGTTTAAGTGATCTATGCAAATAACTTATAATACCATACATCACATAAACTGGATGTCTAGTCCATAATTATTATTGCTTTGTTTAAATGATTTATTCATTTTTTGCAGGAAATGTTTTGGATGTCTGTGGAGTAAGACTATTATATTTGGTGAAATTTTAAGTTATCAATTCAGCTGCTACATCATTAGTTATATGTATATACATATTAAAAATATACAGAACATACACCTGAAAATGCAGACAATAAAGATAAAACTTACATCATGTACATATGTTAGTTTATTTGGACGAGTTTTTCCAGATGCTTGCCTCTCTTAGCTGTTCTATCATTATGTACAAGTTCTGTCATCCAACGCCTATTACCAATGTATGTTTTGCCCCCAGCTCTAACCTTCCCTATGTCCTTGACAGAACTACTGTCTGTCCCACATGTCAGAACGCTGGCATAAATCAGTACAGCAAAACACAGTGTTCAATCATTTCCACCTTACTCTCACAGAACATCATAGCTGGATGCCAATAACGTATCCAAACAATGAAGAAAATTACATATTCTAACCAAGATAAAGACTGATTATCCTCTATAGACCAAATAGTATACACAAGATGTATAAACATATGTATGGTATATACAGATGTGTCCTAAAAAGCACTTGAATTTCATCACCAAAACTAAAAAAAAAACAAAATAAAACATAAATAATTATATAAAAATAAAATAAAAAAGTTGTTCATAACGTCTTTGAAAAAGGCAGAGGAGCTTTATGAGAAAACCCTAGCATTGGATGCTGCATGCAGCGGGTAATTACTGAATAATTTCCATCTATTATATTATGAGATGCATGATGCATAATTATACACTTGTTAAAACTGTTTTATTTACTGTTGTGTTTGCCTTTTCAGCAAAGAGCTCTTAAAATGGATTTGTTAACTGTCCTTGTAATGCTGTACATCATCCGATTCCCATAAAGTATGCTGTGTTCTGGGTAATTCCAGCATGCTTCATAAACTGTTTAAAAAAACCATGAGCCAGAGTGCCAAGAGAACTCAGCTTCTTTTCCAGACAGAAAATAGCTTCTTTATTTCATTTGTAGTATTTCCAAATTTGCAAGTGTAAATGTAGTGTACAAATGCATGTATTTTGTATTAATGATAACAGCTAAGATGAAGCTAAGGTAAAGCAGGGGTTGAGTGCATGCCACTCAGCCACCACACTGAGCACAGGAGCTTTACATTGCCTTATATGCCTATATTAAACAGGGGAACAATAGAGACATATAGGGGGAGATCTATAGAAGATGGGACACAGAGGCCAGAGTCAATCCAGTCCTATGGGGGCAATGATCCATCAGTGACATGAGCCTTTCACAGGGGTGGCAGACATACTGAGGAGGCTTATACTCGAGTCAATAAGTTATCCCAGCTTTTTAAAAATGAAAATAGGTGCCTCGGCTTATATGTTTATTTTCGTGTCTGCTTATATTTTAGTTTATGCGGTTGTGCCACGGTGTCAAATACCATAGTGGTAGTGGAAGATTGTTGCCAGATCCCAGCTACATCCAGACATTTGTACAGAATTGTAAGGATTTACACCACATACTGGTTAGTACATAAAGGCTAAAATTAGTCCATACTGTTAAAGTGGCTGTTTTCATTATCTAAAATTTCCCCCTATTTAGGAAGTCTGGACCTGGCCCATCCTAGCCAGTGGAGTCTTATTTATAGGTAGGATAATCAATGTTGAAGTAAAAAGGTTACCAATTTTCTGGAAGTCTTTATTATTATATTGCCTCCCAATTTGAAAGAGTAGAACACACTACGGCTTACATTTACTAAGCAGGGAGTTTAAAAAGTGGGGGTGATGCCCATAGCAACCAATCAGATTCAAGCTCTCCTTTTAATTTTATATACTTGTGAATGTGAGCTCAAATCTGATTTGTTGCTATGGGCAACATCCCCACTTTTCAATCTCCCTGCTTAATAAATTTAGGCCCATATGTTAATTAGGGTGAACAGCTGATTATTAGGCGCTGTATTGCATTGCCTGCAGATGGGCACAGAGTGCTATGGCAAAAACTCAGATTATTGGGCAGTGTGTAGCCACTATACAATATTGCAGACGATTTGTTATATTGATTGTCTATATATAACATAATATACCATGTGAACAACATTATAGGTTTCTCATCAGTGATCTCATAAAGAACTCATTTGGCACAAGCATAGAGAGGTTTTGGCTGGGATAGGCTGAGGTTGCTTGCTAAGGGTCAAGAGTTGAAAGATTTTTTAAATGAAAGACAAGAAACTTATTTCACGTATATACACACGAGCACTTTTAATTCATATATACTTTGATTCAGGGCTCGAAGTGGGGTGGTATAAGTGGTATGCCATACCGGCACTTCTTCCACTGATGTAATTGAAATATCATGAAATGATAGGAGACCTTTGGTGTGACTCATAGAATGCAAAGGTCCACATATTCACCAAGAACCTTCTAGACCAGAAATATGTATAGAGCCACAGGGAGAGTATTTGGATAAATGTGTCTTGTTTGGGTTAAAGATTTTCCACCTCAGTGGGTTGGCACCATTATCAAAAAAGAAGCCATACACGAAAATATGTGTATCCCATTTTTTTCAGCATTTAACATTATTTATCAATACTTCAAAAAGTAGCATCAAGTACTGTGTCTACAGGTTATGTATTATGTTCTAATACAAATGGCAATAATAAAAGTAACTTCAAAGAATTGATAAGTCAAGCACAAACTAATCTCCGAAGAAAGTCTCAAAGATATATTAAATTCTTCACTCCACTCTTAAAACAATCTGTCAATCACGTCCATTGAACATGAGCATTTACCACTTATAACATGATGACAAATCTTCGCGAAAATGGAAAAACCTGCTCTTTTCGAAGTCATTTGACACACAAAAATTGCATCATTTATGCAATGTATTAGCTGTCGGCAGTGAAAATTCACCTAGGAATAAGAATGTGCTTTCAGTAGCAAGAGTCATTTGTTATCTTGACAAACTCCTGCTAGAAAACTCCCTAACAATGACTACTTTATAAGCTACGATGCCATAGTATGACAGGTTTACTAGAGGAAAATTACTCTTTAATGAATAGGACACTTCCGTCTTTAATATACAGTAGCAACTCTAAGTGGAAAATATAATAACATACAGTATGTATCTTTATTGTGTTTTGTAACATTGATGGTTTTAGAGGATAGCAACACCTACACCCTTTATTCGGAATGCTCTGACCCTCAGAAAGAGGTTCAACTTGATGGCAAATGTGTTCCAGATTGATACCATCAATCAAAAACTAGTATTGGCAGACTAAATAAAACACTTTTCTATGTGTCACTATCAGGTAATGACAGTAGTATGCAGATAAAAATAATCAATTGGTAGAAATAATCATTTTCTATAACCTAACATTTATTTGGGAAGATGGAAGCAAACAAATGAGCATTTATGCATATAATACTAGATACCAGATACTAGTTCTCACTTAATACATACTCATACCACCCAACTGTCACGCTTTCAGCGGGACAGTCCCGCTTTTGGGGGACTGTCCCGCTCTCCCTTCAGCCACCCTGTTTGTCCCTCTTTTTATTTGCTGAGACCAGCACCATTGAAAGGGCGCAGGGCTTGGGTGGGTCCAGTGAGTCGGGCCCCCGTACGTTGGGAGGTATCTGATAAGTTGCTATCTTTCATGCAGCTTAGAACATCTAGCAATAAGTCATAATTGCCAACTCACCCTGAATAACAAGGAGACTTCCTATAGAGTGGGTTATCTCCCAAATTCTGATGCTGAGATTTTTACTAAGATACAGTTTTACTGGCAGATGCAACATGGGTGGAGAATGCACAGGACATGCCCTTTTGGTGTAGAGACTCAATACTGTCATCACAATCTTCATTATATATATATATATATATATATATATATATATATATATATATATAGAAAGCAAATACCGGCACGCCTTCAAATCAACGATCCTTGCTGGGGTGTCCATGCATAATATTTGAATAAATCCCATGTAGTTCGTAGGCACTCTCCAGACTTCATACAGGTATAGATACAAACATAAGTTTTATTTCATCCTTTAAAATCGCACAGGACTGACCGACGTTTCAATCGTCTTTAGACGATTTTTATCAGGGTGCTAAAGCATAACAACATAAGCACTACATCGGAACAACTGTTAAATATTTTTTTATCTATACCTGTATGAAGTCTGGAGAGTGCCTACGAACTACATGGGATTTATATATATATATATATATATATATATATCCCTTGGGAACCATGCAATTGATGTTCATCAAACCATCCTTCCTTTCCCTCCTTTTTCTCGCCTTAGATCCCCATTTTGAGGAACCATTGCTTGCAAACCCATGTTATAGCTTAATTACAGTAGGCATTGCCTTCTGTGGTAACACTTGATGCTTGTTTTCCACACCCAGGTTTCTTAGACGGAGTGAGTGTATGGTGGATGCGCAGGCTGCTTACACTGCTACTGTTAATGCTAAAATACCTCTTTTCTAATTTATATATTGTGGAACGCTTGTTCCAAAGTGCAGAAGAGACAGATGTGTAGGAACCTCGCTTCCATTCTGAGCATATGCAGTCTTTATTTGTACAGCGCGTCTACCTGAAAAACACATGGGCCCAAATTTACTAAGCAGGGAGATTGCAAAGTGGGGATGTTACCCATAGCAACCAATCAGATTCAAGCTATCAGTTTTATTTTACATACTGGAGAATGTGAGCTAGAATCTGATTGGTTGCTATCTCCCTGCTAAGTAAATTTAGGCCATAACGTGGTTTAGGCCTATTTGATGCAAGCGCAGATGCTTAAATAGGATATATTCTTTTTTTAAAACATTACACATTTAATAAATAAACAATAAACACATTAATGTGTTTTTTTTCAATGTTAACATGTTCATAACTAAAACGTCATTCTTTTACAGTAAAAACATAACCTAATGAAGCAGCTGTGTGCCAATTCTGCATGAAATATACATGGGACAATCCTTCCTCATCTTTGTATTGATTTCTTGCAGCTAACGTGGATCCACAAGGAAATAGTGTTCTAAGAAGAGAAATAAAATCACTTCCCTGGTGACTTTGCAATCCTATTTCAAGTTCAAGAAAGACAAATTGACTTGGTATGGGCATCCTGGAATTGTTCTGGTACCAAGCTGTGAGAGCTTTCTTTACAACCAAAGTACTCTGATGACGGTTTCTGGGCACTTGCCAAGATTAATTGCCTAAGTTTGTTTGCAATTTTTATGTGTGGATTGTTGCCTAGAAATTAAATGATCCAACAAAGCTTCTTGTAGGAGTCATAGGATATTTCATCAAACAAGTACATTAGCACAGCAAGCCTTAACATAAGTGCACTTAAACCAAGTGCACATTGAGCAGAGAATGTTTTGTTTTAACGCTGTAACCTTTCACAAAGGATTGTAGTAAATAATAATAGTTAAAGAAAAACTATAATCAGAGGTCAATAAGCTATAGCCTTTACAGAGATGTTTTTTCTGATAGGTGTTCTGCTTTCATTTGGAGAGAATGAATGGGTCACTAAGAAAGATTTTAGTATTAGTGATCAATCTGTATTAAGCTGAGCATCCACTTGAAAAATATTGTTATAGTGGTGCTATAAAAAAAAATAAAACAACACTTGTTAAAAAATAAAAATAATAAAGCCTTACTTACCTCACTGCAGCAGTGGTTGGGCCCCGGAGAGGTGCCCAGCTGCTCCCCTGGCGCTTCCTCTCTGCATGGAGAGGAAGTTCTGTATGTGTGCAGGTGCACGCACCTAATTCTACCTACAAGCTTAGCTTAAAAGGTGTAAAGTAGTGTATTACCTAAGAATGTTTCTCAGGACCATTCAGCAGCTGAAACCCTAGTATGCACATTTCTATCTGATAAGTCAGAGAATGATACAGAAGTCTGAATGCAGTTAGAAGTGTTGAAGGCCCAAAATGATGTTCTTTACCATTTGCCATTTACCATTTTTGTCAAGTGAGTAAAATGTATATGTTGTTGTGCCATTCCAGAGGTAAAAGCATGAGTTTTACTGAAGGAGTAAATATCATGTGTTGTCTCTGAAAAACATCTCTTCCATTGCAAAAGTGACTCAATAAATTATTTGACTCATCTATTACTGGTGCATTAACAACCTCTCTGATGTGTTACTTACATATAATACTTAAAGCAAATACTCATTTTGAAAACTCATTAACGTTACCAGTGATAGTTCAAATTGCTCCTAATTAAAAAAGGCAATTTGAATTTAATTAAGATATTTTTCTCTTTTATTAGCCCACTTAAAGCTTACGCTTATTTCAACAGCAGTGTTATATAGTGGACTCTATTTTATGGTATTTATGCAAACGGTTAGTGCCGAAAATTAAAAATGCTTCATCTTCATTTATGAGGCAATTTGTTGGGTGCAAGGAGCTATATCTAGTGAATTAGATTGTTTCATTAATAGTAATGAAATTGTCTCTGAAGTCAATACTAGATTTAGGATGGTAAACTAGAGTTAGGATGGAATCCAGACTTATGTACTATAGAACAGCTATGAGTGTGCAAAACCATGTTGAATTGCAGGGGAGTTAAATCTCATTAGTTGCAAAAATTATTATAGTTAAAAGCTCTGTCTTTCCATTCCATTTTGAATAAGATGTAGTACGTATTTAAAATGGAATATATGGCGTGTATTGTTAATGATTCGGCTGGCTCATTCTCCACCTCGTTTCTCTGCCGCACTTCCCCTATCTTTTTCTCCCCTATCTTCGGCTCTTTTTCTCTCTTTTCTCCTCTGCGGTTCGCCACATTGACTCTGTGTGCAAATTTGCAAAAATACAAAACACTAACATTTATTTTACCTCCCCTGCAATTCAACATGGTTTTTCCCACTTGCTCATAATAGTTCATAATAATTCAATAGTACGTTAAGACTTGGGCTGGAAACTTCATCTCTCAACTCTAATACTGTTTGCAACTAATGAAATTTACTCCCCTGCACTTTAACATGGTTTTACCCACTCACTCATAAGTTAAGTCAAGATAGCTTGGAATGGGTGCCAATCAATTAGCATTGATGCAAAAAGGCTATAGCAATCCGACTAAAGAGTTGGGAAAAAATGTCTAATGATATATCTTCTTGATATATAATACATGCAATGATATTCATTCATTAATATGAGGGTAGCAAATAAAACTCAGTTTAATTTATCACCTGTAAATTTGACAGGAAGACCATTGTCTAAGTCTGCCATATTATTATTTATGCCCCACTCGGTAAATGGTGCTCATTCAATGTCATGCTTGACAGCAACAGCATTTCTACCTAAAGGATGTTTTATAATAATAACACATAAAAATGATACTCCAAATAGAGGAACAGGGGAAAGAAACAGCAGCATAAGCAAAATGAATAAATGGAGTTGGAGAAAAGAAATGGCAATGGTAAGCAACAAAGTCACCCTAGGAAGACTGGCACTGGCAAGAATTTAAACCTAGAATTGGGAAAATAATGCATAAATATGCATGCAAATCATTTCTGTGCATTATTCCATTCACCTGCTATTTATGGACCAATGCTTTAGCTTGGTATTTTATATTGATGTTACACCTGCAGCTTATAAATAATTAATATCATGAGGCTAGACTAAGAAAACATGCCATACACTAATGCTTCTGTATAACTGCTTGCAGCTGGGAATGAGACACAGCTTTTTATGAGAACAAATACAGTACAATTAAACTGACATCATTTAATAACATTTCATACTTTTTAAAGATCTGTTTTTTTTTCAGTTCAATGGTGTTAACTGATTTAGTAGACTGGATCCAGACCTTAAGTACTTAAGACTACTTACATAGTACGCACCAGCATATAGAACTAAGTATAATACTCTCAGCTTCTGTCACAGACCTGGTTTTAATAATTTTCTGTTAAACATGTGGTTACATTAGTAATTGATTGTTTTAAGTATATTTTACTTGGTAGAATGGGT
This sequence comes from Platyplectrum ornatum, assembly GCA_016617825.1. Lineage (NCBI taxonomy): Eukaryota > Metazoa > Chordata > Amphibia > Anura > Limnodynastidae > Platyplectrum > Platyplectrum ornatum. The sequence goes on from JABWIB010003654.1 coordinate 38,705, forward strand.
AATGTTGTAGGGTCTGTAGGAGATCCATATGTGAAGGTGATAAACCTAACTCACGCAACTAAACCCTGCAAGGGGATAGGGTAAAGCATAAGTGAGAGGTGGTGGTAGGCAGTTCTTGCAGAGAACCTGAGGGATTGACAGGGGAGTTCATTCCTCTTTTCCATGTAAACCATAAGCCCTCCACTAATATGAGTATGACTGGAGGTCTGGATCCAGTCCATGGTAATGATAATCAGATCAGTGGTTGAATTGAGGAAACTCAGAAGCGGGTCTAGGGGGGTCATAGGGGGTTACCATACTGTATACAGCATACTGGCCCACCTTGAGCACTAAATCAGATCAAATGTGAATTAGATCATTTAGAAATATTGTAAGGTTGGACAGACACTAACTGGCGGTGCAATGCTTTATATATATATAAATGAATCTTCTAATTTCTAGATATTTTGTAGCACATTCTCTGCCGCCTGACCATCAGTTTTCAAAGTTGCTATCTTGTGGGTCAATGCGTGTTTCAAAGAAAAGTTTGGTCATCAGGAATGTTATGTTACATAGTCAACCATGCTTGGGATAGTTCTACAGACCTAGCACAATTATTTGCCAAATGGGAGTTTAATGAGACAAGAAAAACACAATAAGCAATTGTCAACAAATGTTAACAAGATTTCTACTCATTTATATTGAATGTAGGACAGCAGCAAAGGTTTCAACTGTCCTTGGTGCATGTTCCTTTTTCCTATATTGGTTTTATTTTGAAAATAATTTCAAAACAATACGTGGCAGCTTTCGATCGGTGTTCCCTCTGTTGTTGCTGCAGGCCTGAACTCACATAGACGGCAATAATGGTATCTAAGTTAGATGCCAGCTGGGCCCAGGTGGATGTTACGATATTATGATGTCACATGAGATCTTATGAATTTTGTCGGTCCCGGTCCCGCATTGTACTAACGGCGGTCCTGTATGCAATTATTTGTGCAACTATAAATGATAATGAAATATATATGTCTGGATGGGTACAAACAAAATGGAGATGACTTGTTCTATGTATCACAATTCCCAGCTGAACTGTCAGGCCCATGATGTGTAAATACATCAGGGAACAAAGTGGGGGTGTATACGGCGGGTACGCCATACCGGCACTTCTCCCACTGATGTAATGGAAAAATGAAAAATATCCATTGANTTACATTATTTTCTATGTTTTCATACCCCCACTTCTGAATGTCCAAACCCCCACCTCTAAATTTCCGCTTCAACCACTAATATACATCATTTGCATTTAAAAATACAGTACAAAAAGTTTCTGAAAAAAGTTGGAATGTATAGTTGGCAACACTGGGAAATAAGTTATCCTCTACAGAGAAGCTATGGCACACACAGCATGTAAAGGAAGGGCATTGTGTGTAATAAACACTATTTTATGCATACATTCCTCTCTTGGCAAAATAGATCAGAAAACCAATGTTTATAATACAGATTCAGGCCAGCGCTGTGAGGTTCATGAGTCTTTCTTCCTGAACAGTCAGTGTAAATAGCACCTGTGTGGCTTCCTACTAAATGTAAAACACAATAAAATGCTCCATTGATTCCATGACATACAACAGAATTGAAAGGGCAAAGCAACTTTCCAGGTTTTCATATCATTCAGCAGAACCCTTGTCAGCACACGTATCCAGCGCCCAAAATTACAGAGTAGGACGACTAGTGGATATCTGCTCAGTAGGCTTTAGCAAATAGACTTGATTCTTCCTGTCTGAAGAACTTGGCTGAGAAGTCACTAACAAGCCAACCATCTGTAACAGAATGTATCCAAGGAAGAAAGCTGCCATTGCATAAAACTGTGCTTTTAAATAATATTACAAACTTAAAGGACAACATTCCTGTTTTGTAGAACTCAACAAAGTCTAATATATTTCAATAAGAAAATATTTTCAAGGGTTGAAAGTCACTAAAGTAATATTTGTTGTTTTGTGCCATTTTCCTTACCCTGTATGCAACATAATGCAAATCTCACAGCAGAACATGCTTTCTTCTGAGAGATTATGGCAAAACAATTTATGCTGACAATAAAACGGTGGAATGGCCTTGTCATAGCGTGTACATTAACATTTCTCACACTCTAATGAGCTGCAAAGGAAACATACAGATTTTGGCAGCTTATCCACATTGCACATGCTCAGAGTTGTACACAAATCCACGAAATCAATCAGAACACATCAGTGAACAAGATAAACCTTCCTACAAAGTTGAGTTTACAAGTTGGTGTTCTCTCTCACTCACAATTTAAAGCATAGACACACACTCACTCTGCATAACTTTCAAAAGTTCCTCTGCACTTGAGATGGAAAACTTAATGTAGTCCCTGTTGGAAGTCTAAGGGAGTCAATTCAATATCCTGCTAAGTGCCAAAAATATGCATTATTTCCTAATTTGCAAAGTAAATAACACACTTCGCCACTTTGTCCAATTCAGTCCCATCACAAACAAACAAAATTTGGACCTCTGATAGGTGCGAATAGTATACAGTAAAAAATGTAAATGTCTGTAAACAGCACATAAATATGTTACAGGCATTTGACAGATGTGTAACCATGTCAGTAATACATTCTGGCATACTGTGTATTATTGACATGCTTGGACTTTCATTCATAAATGTAGTTACTACATGAACAGGTATAGTCTATAGTGTTACCGCTTTATTTAGAGTGATTACTGAAAGTATGAATGAAGCGTTTACACTAAACACTATACACATTCTACATTTATAAACTGTGCAAATTGATTTTTCATTAATATATAAAGCTACAACAATTCAGGGAAGGGGGGGAGATACACATTAGATAAACAAACAACACATAACACAGAACATCCTCACCAGCCACTGGAGGCACCACACAGTAGCTCTGGCAGCTTTTTTGTTATTCACACGTGTTAATTTGGATAATTAAGGGGCAAAGCCGCAACAAAAAAAAGCGACTAAAAAAGCATTAAGGGATAATACTTTGCTTTAGCTTATTGCAAACATACTGACTATAGCACATACTGACTAGCATTACTTATTAACTGTTATTTATAATAGAAAACATTACCCCTTATGTCTAATACAATTTCATAAAGATGACATATACCGTATATACTAGAGTATAAGCCGACCCAAATATAAGCTGAGGCACATAATTTCACCTAAAAAAAAATAACTTGTTTAACTTATTGACTTGACTATAACCGAAATCTACACCCCCCTCCCCCGTATGTCTGTCTCTCACCCCTGTGAAAGGCTTATGTCACTGATGGATCATTGGCCCCATAGGACTGCATTGTCTCTGGTCTCTATGGGGCCGATTCAATCCCGCACGAAGACGGGGAAAAACGCGAAGTGCGTTTTTTTGTACGCACCTCTATGAGGTGCGAACGAAAAAACGCGAGATTTCCTGCCTTATGCAAATAGCGTAAGGCAGGAAAACATCGCGCGAAGGGGATTGAATCGGCCCCTATGTCCCAGCTCCTATGGATCTTCCCCAATATGTCTCTATTGTTCCCTGTCCCCTCTGGATATAAGGCAATATAAAGCTCCTGTGCCATGCTGTAACCCATACAGCACACTATCATGCCTCTGTCAGCTCTGTGTGATGGGTGAGTGGTATGCTGCATGCCAGTGTGGGCTCAGTGTGGTGAGTGAGTGGTATGCTGCATACCTGTGTCAGATCGGTGTGGTGGGTGAGTGGCATGCTGCATACCTGTGTCAGATCGGTGTGGTGGGTGAGTGGCATGCTGCATACCTGTATCATAGTAGATGAAAATCCCCTTGAATTATTGTTTACCACAACTGACAAACATTAATTTCAGTATTTTTTCCTGTTCATTCAGAAAAGTAATAGATTTAGCATGGTACATTTTAAAAGGATAAACATATTTACGCAAAACATCAGATCAAACAGCCTTTTATTCAGGAAGTATGATCTTGACGAAGTCTAATTCTTTAGAAAGCTTTGCACCCACACCTCTTGACAAGTTTGCATATCACACAATCACTTTTCTCTGCAGAACCTGAAAGCCTATTGTCATCTGTTGACAAAAGCTTGAAATCCGCCACCGCAGATGGAGCTGCCACTTGGCGAGATCTGCAGAGAAATATGTAATTAGCTTGCATCACACACACAAATGTTTTACGGTTTAAATGCTGTGCTTCCAATTAAAGCAGAACTTTGGAAAGTGACCAAATCCGAAAATATCTAGCAGTTTATTAACATCCATGTGTCTTGCAATCTTGCACATTAGAAGGGTATTATGAGAGAACAAAATGCAATCTGAAAATTTCACGTTATCAGAGGATTATATTGGATGGAAACAACCCTTTCAGCAGACATCTGTGCAGTGTGTACCCACCAAACATGCTGCAGGACCGTTTCAGACAGTGTGTGGTTGTTTGAAATGATTGTCAGCATGATTGTCCCGCTGACTTCAGAAAACTCCAGTGTGTACCAAACACGCGTTCAGAGCTTCAAACTTCACTACAGAGTCATCTGGTGGATGATTGTGTAATTGCAGCAAAGCACTGCAGCAGAGAATTCTGGGATTGTTCACACAGATGGAACTCTATGGCGAATTGTTAGAAGATATCTTTTAGCAGATGTGTACCCAGCTTAAGATATAATAGAAACATAAAGCAGAAGCCTATTGGCTGAGCAGGCCCTACATAGGCAACTAGCTTCCATTTACACGTGGACCTTACATAAGTATTGCCGCAGTCACCATTTTGCATAAATCATGTCCTCCACCCAACCCTCATGTTGCTCCCGGCAACCCTGAAATAAATATTTAGTATTTAATTATGATCTGGACGCTACTTAAGGACCATATTCAAAGCATGGTGCAGATTGTCAACTTTTTTGTTGTTACTCTTAACTCTAAATCAGCCTTTTAATTTTTGCACTATTGTAAATCAGGTTTAACACTGGGACGTTTTCTACCAATATCCTGCAGAACCCACAATCAAATGCTCTCCAGCAAATAACTTGCCAGTGTGTATTATATAACGCTACTACAGTATCATCTTAAACAGCATCTGATCATTTGGATTTTTGGGAGCCCCTAATATTTGCGAGCAGTGATGTCTGCAGAAAACATCAGTGTATACTGATACACAGAGCAACAAATCCCCTTCATAGTTCTGCATAGAGCCATGTAAACAATCTAGAGATCTAAAGAAACTAGAGATCAGTGAGTACAGAGGCACTGTGTAGCCGATCAGGACCCATTGGGGCCGATTCAATCCCTTGCAAAGCACTTCGCGCTTTTTCCCATCTCTTACGGTAGCAGAATCTTGTGAATTTTTATACGCGAGTATAAAAAAACGCAAGTTTTCTTCCCTTATGTTGTTTGCGTAAGGAAGTCATTCTTCGTGCGAAGAAGATTGAATCGGCCCCATTGTGACTAGAAATATTTTAAAGACATATTTTCACAGTGTCTCAGTACTTTAATAGCATGAATGGACAATTAGGCAAAAGAGCAAGTGAAATAACCTAGACCAGGGTTGCCGACTCTCGGAATGTCCAGGAGACTCCCGGAAATCTGAGAGATCTCCCAGATTCCCGGGAAGGCATCCTGTTCTCCCGGAGTGCAAATAGCAATAAAGTTACCACTATTGCGCATGTGCAAGTTTTAGGCTCGGTGCTTCCCCGTAGTTTAATATATATAACATAATGTTATTCTCTTGAACACTGCACACACAGAGTGACAGGGAGATGACAGCGGCAGCAAGGTGTCCCCCGGGCTGTGACATGGCAGTCTCCAAANAGTACAGATAGAATCCCTACAGACAGCCGGCATCATCTGAATGGGACAAGAAGCAAGATGCCGGGGCCGTTGAAGTTTGGCAGGTGCTGGGTCATCGCAAGTCATGATCTGGTGTTTCCTGGAGCCTTTGAACTGCTGGTCAGACTCATCTGATGAGTGTATGTGATCTGCTGTGTGTTTGTGATCTGCTGTGTGTTTGTGATCTGGTGAGTGTATGTGATCTGCTGTGTGTTTGTGATCTTGTGAGTGTGTGTGATCGGGAGACAGTCATGTTATTCCCTATAAATGACAAGAGGTTGCTGGACTTGTAGTTTCTCATACACTATGGACTTCCTGTGCTTACAGTGGCAATATATGTGACATGTGACATGTTGAAGGTATTCAGAATGAGTGTGAACAACCTGCTGATCCTCCCCTTCCCCTCCAAACCCTGCTGGTGTCCCCCCTCATCCCCCCAAGCCCTTCTGGTGTCCCCCTTATCCCCTTCCCTCCCAAGCCCTGCTGGAGTCCCCCTCAACCCCTCCCAAGCCCTGCTGTAACACCCCTCTTCCCCTTCCAAGCCCTGTTGAACGCCACCCCCTCACCCTTCCCCACCAAGCCCTGCTTAAGCCCTGTCCCCCCCACACAAGCTCTGTTTGAAAATCAATACATGGGAAGAAGAAAAAGCCACTGGGCCCACACCTTGGCGTCGCTGGCCCCGTCCCTTGGCGCCGCTGGGCCCGCAGCTTTTTACTTTTCGCCCTGAAATGATTTTTAAAAATTAGGCAACCCTAACATAGACACAGTTGTTAGGCTATATATATATATATATATATATATATATATATATATATATATAATTATAATATTTTTATTTACACACATTAATACAAACAAAAAAAGGAGAACAGATTCATGTATACTAAATTTGTCATAATAGGAACAAGGACAGTGAACATCATACTACGCTTGGTCCAGAGGGATCTAACGTAGGAACAGCATTTCAAAATACTCCCTGTTGTTAAGTGGATAGTTATGCAGGAAGCCCTACACATTGGTTTCCACATCAGTGCAGACATTTCCTTGGGGAACTGCAGTTAACCCATTTGGATACTGCTATATATATACTCTCTATTAAGAATAAGCCAGAGGCAACACTCATAAAGAAAATTACTGTAATTGATTAAAAGGCTTTTGCATCTGTTACAGTTCATATTGTTTAAAATACTATATGTGCATTTATCTGCACTAAAATAACAGTCACAGTGACATGATATGCATGTGCATTATAAATATTATACTGATACTATTTCATGAAATGAAAAAAAAAACATAGCCATTCAGAAATGGAATTGTAGTAGAGACCTGTGTCTAAATTTACTAAGCAGGGGGATTGCAGGGGGATTGCAAAGTGAGGATGTTGCCCATAGCAACCAATCAGATTGGAGCTAACTCCACATTCTCCAGTATGTAAAATGAAACTAGAGATTGAATCTGGTTGGTTGCTATGTGCAACATCCCTATTTTTCAAACTCCCTGCAATCGCCCTACTTAGTAAATTTAGGCCCCAATATCTACCATACTATAAGAATATAAACAGTGCTATAAAATGATATATGCTATAAAATAATGCTCTGGCCATGCTTATTGATCAAAGAATACTGAGTAAAAAATACAGTATAGACCAGTTATGGTCAATCTGCAACACTCCAGATGTTGTCATACTACAAGTTCCATCATGCTTTGATCTGGACAAAGCCGTCTCACCAATTAATTTAGTTAAACTTGCACAATGGNTGCAGCGCTATCCGCGTAAAGATGTGTCAGCATTCATATGGCGTGGTTTTTGCCAGGGCTTCGAACTTCCCATTGAAGGAGAGGTGTCTAGGCAGTTCTCACGAAACCTGAAATCTGCGTACGATATGCCTCAGGTGGTTCGGGAAAAAAATGACAAGGAAGTTAAGCTAGGCCGCATGGCCGGTCCTTTCAAAACTCCCCCGTCACCCAACTTGGTTATTTCCCCGGTCGGGGTCATCCCAAAAAAGTCGGAAGGTAAATTCAGATTGATTCAGCATTTATCCCACCCCAGGGGCTCCTCGGTCAATGATGCCATCCCAGAGAGCGAAAACGTCAGTTACTTACCAGTCGTTCGAAGAAGCGCTGTCCCTGGTTAGAAAGTTCGTATCGGGTGCATTACTCGCTAAAGTGGATATAGAGTCCGCGTTTCGGCTGTTGCCCCTCCACCCTTCCTCGTTTCAATATATGGGTCTGCGGGTGGGTAAGGAGTACTTTGTAGATAAGTGCCTTCCAATGGGCTGTTCCTTCTCGTGTGCTTATTTTAAAGCATTTAGTAGATTTTTACACTGGTGCATTGAGGCTGGAACAGGCCATGCAGGGCTGGCGCACTACTTGGACGACTATCTAGTGGTGGGTCCGCCAGCGTCCACGGTATGCAGGGAGGTCCTTTTCTCAATGAAGGCACTATTCCATTTGTTAGGCGTGCCAGTCGCTCATGACAAAACAGAGGGCCCGGTGACAAAACTCGCATACTTAGGCATTGAAATAGACACTGAAGCGGGCGAATGTCACCTTCCAATAGATAAGGTGTTGCAGTTGCGCCAGCGAATTGATGACGCCCTCAGGGCTGATCGCATAGCGTTGCGCAATCTGCAGTCGTTGCTAGGTTCCCTGCGCTTTGCATGCCGGGTCACACCGGTGGGCAAAGTATTTTGTCGTCGCTTGGAAAGGGCATCTGCTGGATTGAGCTGCCCTTCAGACAGAATTCTATTAGGCTCTGAGCTCAGAGAGGACTTAAACATGTGGAAGATCTTTTTGCAGTCATTCAATGGGGTTAGGGTCTGGCCATCACCACCAGTCTCCACTGCTGAGCTTCACCTGCAGACGGATGCGGCTGGAGGTGTGGGGTTCGGAGCATATTTCCAGGGGAGATGGTGTGCGCTTGGTGCAGTAGCGGCCTCACTAAAAATTTGCTGCTGCTAGAGATTTTCCCTATCGTGGTGGCGGTACAACTTTGGNACCACCTCTTTAGGGTTAAATCCATAGTGTTTCATTGTGACTGTTTGGGAGTAGTGCAGTCTTTAAACAATCAGAGGGCGTCCTCGCCCCCTGTAGTGCGACTTTTGCGTGCATTAGTCCTCAAGTGCCTGCAAATGAATATCTGCTTTCGTGCTGAGCACGTTCCGGGGGTCCTGAACGAGCTAGCGGACTCCTTGTCTAGGTTTCAGTGGGATAGGTTTTTCTGGCTCGCGCCGGAGGCTGATAAACGTGCTACTCCCTGTCCCGCTTTTATCTGGCAGGTGGTCGGCCAGGGTTAGTGTCTTTGGCATTGGTGTCGCTGGCCCCGAGTACCCTACGGCAGTATCGCGCGGCTTGGAGTAAGTGGTTACAATTTCGGGGCAGGATTGATGTATCTCGGTTATCGCAGGTAATGGCGCTACACCACTTTATGTGGGAAGAATATCTAGATGGTAAGTCACGCGCGGCAATGAGCGCATCGTTGGCCTCTCCCCAGCTGAATACAGGACGCATTCGTTTCGCATTGGAGCGGCCTCAGTGGCAGCAGCTTCGGGAGCGTCGGTAGACTCGATAAAAAAAAATGGGTCGATGGTCTTCTAATGCATATAAACAATACATTCGGCTTGTGGCGGCTGAGGCGTAAGGCAGGTGGCGCGTGGTAACCCACTGCTGCAAGTAGAGAGTTTCGGTTACGATACATTCGGCTGTTTGTATGGTTTATTGTTTTGTTTTTTTTCTGGTTCATCTGTCTCTTTCCAGCTATGCCCTCGGCGGAATCGCTCGTCACCTGGGTGGTAGGCCATTTTTACGTCCATTGGGCCAACCTGCACCCTCTATCAGCCTCATTGAATCGTGGTCCGGAGTACACAGTTCGGTGGATAGGCGTTGGGGGTTACTGCTGGAGTCGTGGCTGGAGCTGGTAGCAAGAAAGATAGCTTTAACTGGAATTGCCCCGGACGTCATCTTGCTTCACGTGGGTGGTAACGACATCGGGCGGGTGGCCATGTTGACACTTATCGACAGGATTAGAGCCGACCTGCAGCTGGCGATGACCTGNTGGCCGACGATAACATGGCTGTGGTCGGATATCATCCCACGCAGGGTTTGGCACCACTCATCGAACTTATCGAAAAATAAATTGTGCAGTTAGGCTGTTTTTGCAAAAGAAGGGAGGTGCGGTTATTGTGCACCATGGTTTCCAATATGATAGGGTAGAATTGTATAGCCCGGATGAAGTGCACCTTTCCGCACAAGGGGCGGAACTTTTCATTTCCCATTGTTTAGAGTGGTTGAGAGTTTTAGGAATTGATGGTGGCGGTACCGGAAGTTAGGCTTCAGGTATGTGGCGGTAAAAAAGCAGGTGCATGGTTCAATGGAACAGGTTCGACAGTTGATAATGGTCAGTAGGATAGGCCCATTCGTCATGTAATAGATAAAGTTCGGCCCAGTAGGGAGATTCGTCAAGAAGAGGGCAGTCTCTCAGTTGAGTTATAACCTGGCGGTTAGGTGTACGGTGTACGCCATTAGGAATCTAAGAACTCATGCTGATGGGCAATGTGGGACATATTGGGTTGTTATATTATATGGTTATTGGTTTGGGGTAAATATTTATGCATCTGCTTTTTACTATGCCCCCATCAAAAAAGGTTTTAATAGTTGGAAGAGCAATTTATTGTTATATAATGAATAAATAAATAAATAAATAACAGAGAATTAATTGTTAAAGGTAATCTATTAATAAACGAGTTTATACGCAACAAGTATGGAGTCAATGATTTATTTCATAGGTTGGTTTACGGTGGTATAGAAGTGGGTGATGGGATGGTATCAGCCATGTGGAGTTTATCACTCATAAACCACAGAGATTTTGAAGATTTGTTTGCACACAGAGCTGTAGATTGCCTATACTGCAGCCCTGCTGTAGATCATTTCAATCTACAGAGCTGGAGACTGTTAACACCGCACTCACATCAGCGCCCCGCTACAAATCTAAGGAGATAGGGGGCACAAATCTGGCACAAATTGTAATTAATTTTTTTAGCCGAGGCTTTGTGACCTATTTAAGTGTGTTGTGTTGTGTGTCTGTCTTATGTGTGTCTTCCCCCCTGAACTGTTGTAGCTTCATTAATTAATGAATGTCTGGACATGGTGCAGGCTTAGCGCAGAGGGACCAAGGCAGGTAATGTCCTTTGGAGTGTAATAAATATATATATATTTTTTTAAAACATTATTTTTTTTGAATGCCGGCTTTCCTGCTCGCAGCAATCGCTGCGAGAACACATTGGCATAGGCTCCGGATACAGCATTCGGAGCCTTTGCGTTTTTTCTATGAGCGCAGGGATGTGGGGCATACGGCATGCCCCTCTTCCTGCGATCTATTCAGAGCTGCGCTTTTGCGCTGCGTGAGGCCGCCAAATACTATGAATCAGGTCCTATGTGAGTGTGTATAGTGTAACCGCCTGATTCATGCATTCGGCAGTCACGCTGAATGAACACTATACACACTCATGTAGTAACTACATTTATGAATGGAAAGCTGTGTAAACTGCTTTTTCATTAATGAATGTAATGTTTCTTCCTCTCTGCAAGCTGACATTAAAGAGCAACATTTGTAACAACCAGGAGCATCAGCCTTGCCGACACTCTGCTGGTTAATACACGTTTCCATTAATGACAGCCTGTCAGCTTTTAAGTGCAACCATTTCAGTTAAGCTAGGTACACACG
>JABWIB010003655.1:8508-24410 GCA_016617825.1 Platyplectrum ornatum
GATTTGTCTAAATGACGGCACCGAGATGCAATGTGATCGCAGCGTATGGCACAGTAATATGGACCAGATTGTTTGGTCCATAATACTGAGATTACAGGGAGATTGAAAAGTGGGGGATGTTGCCCATAGCAACCAATCAGATTTGAGCTCACATTCTTCAGTATCTAAAATGAAACAGAGAGCTTGAATGTAATTGGTTGCTATGGGCATCATTCCCACTTTTCAATCACACCGCTTAGTAAATTTAAGTCTTGGTCTTTTTGTTCCCGAAATATCAGTGTAGATTGTNTAGGACAGTTACGATCAGGTCAAAGGGTTACTTCATTTCTGTTATACATGAAATATATTATTTAATTTCGCAGCTCGTGTTGGTGAAGCAGAAGGACAAGGCAGAGATGGCTTTCCGACAGCTACTGGTAGAAGATAAAGGCCTCCTGGGTGGAGCGTCGTACATGGAGTTTCTCTGCTGCGTTCACAAAGAGATTCGTCAGCTTCTTACCTAAGCCATGCAGAAGACCTATACATCATACATGGCAGCACACTGCAGCTGCCATTGCCTGCGACGCAGAGTATTCCACAAGATACTGGTCCATATTTCACAATATTAATTTTAGGTGCCCAGGTTCAGAGACAAATCAGACCTCTCTGGAAGAAATTTTTTTAAATTTATGTATGTGTGTTACAAAGAGAAAGCAATTTATACGTATTTATGTCTGAAATTTGCATAAGAATACTGTTTCCTGATCACATTGTGATGGCTTTGTTATGAAATATATTTTTCTTAGCCCATTCCTCAAATAAACTGTCCAAAGAATTTCTTACAGATTTTTTACGACATGTGCATACATNTGTTGACCTGTCAGGTGATATTGACCTAAACCTGTGAATTCACATTTGTTTCCAAAGGTTAAAAGATGGTGTTAGAGGTTCAGGATCCAGCAGTTATTGTTCATGAAAGACAATATTCTCCAGACATTCAAAAATAAAGGATTAAACTGACACAGTGCTTTTAATCTGGCTGTTTGTGACCTTTGCATGTGTAGACAATGTATCTGGGGATCAGTCGTGTTTACTGGTTATTGATGATTGAGTGCATTGCCATGATCGTAAGACACCATATAGTATTACACACAGTGCCAGACTAGATTTCTGGGGGAGACTATTGTGTATGCAGGGGCAGACCTCCCGGAGGCTACGGAGACGTTTGGCACCGGGCACCTAGCCCCAAGGGGGCGCCCGGCTGGCAGAGGCGACCCCCTGAACCCCAAAAACGATCNGGCTGAAATTTCTCATGTNGACCACTCTGGGGTAGCTGTCCATGCCCCCCAAAGGGCATCTCTTGGGGTCGCTTGGTTTTGGAGTTATAGCGTGAAATAGGGCGGGAGCTGTATCTCTCAAAGCAGAGCGTCTTACAAGCTAAACTCTCGCTGCTAAAAGACGTCATTTAGGGCTCACTGCTCACATCATCAAATTTATCTTGCCTCCGGGCAAGTGGGATGAAGTTACGCTACTGTGTGTATGGTTTTAAGTTACATAAACCATTTGTAATTAAGTGGAATTTATTTATAATGTATTCCCTACACATGACAATGGAATCACATTAAGCATATGAACACAGCTGTTTTTCATTTTTTTTTATCTTTATTTTTTTTTATCTTAAATGGTTACAATATTGTGAGCATTGCGGAACTCAGGACAAGAGTTAGATAGATNGATAGATGTTAAAGTAGTATCAACGCCTTATGAAAAAAACTAATTCCTATTGTACTTTGTTACAAAGACTATTTAGTAGAGTCCCAGAGAGCTGATGGACCAGGTTGTATCACTAAATACAAAGTATGTACTTGAGCAAAGTATAAAAGGGTAACTAGTGTCTGATGAATAGTTTATATGGATGTTAAAGCTGAATTATACTAAACAAATGCCTCTGCCAAACTGTTGTATTACACTTGCTCTAGACACCCCACAGAATTACATCACAATGATAACTTAAAGCGATTGTGTTTTGCACATTACAGGAACATATAGTGTGGCTTGAAGTAATGGATGGTGGCATTTTCTAAACAAGTCAAAATACTAAAAGCTCATATTGGAAACTTTCATAAAAAGTCATTTATACCATGATGACATAGTATCATCATACTATAAAATACATACATGGAGCTATATGTAATAAAACAGAACTGGACCCAGACTTTCTCCAAGCAGTGGATAGATCTTCTATGAAAGCACAGCCTTATGCTACCAAACCCCTACTTCAACTGTTATGAGACATCTTCATTTAAAATGGGGACGGCTAGGAAATCTGGATAGGATATTGAGTGCATAGGATAGCACAACCTAACTGTATAATTACATGCAACTCGCCCCATTGTCTGAAACGGGGTTGTGTAAGCACAAACAGCACAGGTCGGATCTATGCTGGAAATGCATAGTTGGCTCACTTGCAAAATGGACGCATATTCCAATCACGAAAACACGAGTCTGATTCATAACCAATAATACCCCAGGATATCTGGTGATTATTGATGGTACAATAATTGATCATTATTGTAAATGGAATCAAACCATATGTGTTCCCCACATGCTATATCCCGTGTTCCTCACAAGATATATCCAGTCAAAACTCGCACATTTTATTAAAAACAGCAGTTTATTATCCAGAAGGATCCAGCTTTACAGTTTGTTAGAGATTTTGGAACATTAATCTTATTTAAAAAGATCTCTCTTTTTAAATTTAAACAAAATTACATTTAGGTAAACATAAAAAAAATAAAAAATAAAAGTAGGAGAGTTAAAAACGTATGGAATGAATGCGCTAGCGAGGAGCAAATCCTCCCCTATGTGGGCCTCCACGTCCGCGGAAGTTTCCTCGATCCCCTCTGAAACTTCCTCTGTTCCTTTCTCTACCACGCTCTCCTCTACCCACAGATAGTCCACCACGGCCACCACCTCTCAATGTACCGAAGCCGCGATCTGATTTAGGTGGAGGTGTTTTAGGCCGAAGCCTTTCAATCTCCTCAGTACATCCAGTTAGCGTTGAATTAGGAGCGCTGAAATATGAAGTATATACCTCGGAGTTGAAATTACTGTTTGTTAAGGTAGGACCGACTGTAAGCCAACCTTGAGATGAGAAACAAAAACAAATAAATAAACCAAGACCAAGAAAGGCACCTTTAAGACAGATCTAGTACAGACTGCATAAAACAAACAATTCAACTGGACAATATTAAGCTCCCAACTCAAAAGCCAAGGTGGTACTCATTACATCACTTGAGATTGTGAGGAGACCAGGANGGGGTCCTGAGGATATGCTTGAGAACCATTTAGCAATTCATTCAGTTTTTTCAATGAGATATATTAGATTAGGTTTGCAATAGACAGTGAGGCGGTTAGTGTAAATCAGGCAGTCCTTCAGACTTCCTGGATAAAAAATAGGGCTGAAAATGGTACAAGCAGAACATTTAAGTGTTGTAGAAGTCGTGCAAATCGTGCAGTAAGGCCCTTACATACAAAGGTAGGGAAGCTAGCATAAGATGATTAGGTGAAGGGGTAGACCAATACTACAGATAGTCAGTTAAATAAATAATCTTAATAGTTCAAAAGTGCAGAATATATGGTATTAAAAGCCAAATTAATTAATCTGCATTATTATAAGGAACAGGTTTGGATTTGTTATAATAGTACACATGCTACAAACCACTGCCTTTAATGGTATTTAATAACTAAGGAACCATATATATTTTCCACCTGAGTCAGAGCGCATTTCACCCCATTAAGGTTTAAGTATAAGGTAACTTCCAAAGGGGGGGGGGGTTATTGTACGTGTGGCTTCTAATTAAAATATAAAGGGCCGAAGACTGGAAAAAACACGAAGTGCGTTATGAGGTGCGAATGAAAAAACGCAAGTTTTTTNGGGGGATTGAATCGGCCCCTGAATAAATTCAGACTTCAACTGCAAAGTCATTTGCCATTTGCAGGAGTCGGAAAAGATATAGCAGGCCCCACTATTGGAAGTTCATCTGTCTGCAGTACATTTTAGGTCACTAACTGAAGACAAAAATAACTGAGCCGCAAAGAACAACCAATACACTAAAAATGGCAAGCTGTTACCTGGTCTAATGGTGCTATCTCGTCCAAAGAGGTGAAGACGTCTCCGCCCCAGGCAGAAGTGTTCAATAATGTGAAAGATCTCTACGGGTTTTTCAATATTTCCTATTTCCGGCTCCTCTGTGATGATGAGGTCAATGTCAACATTGGCATGGATAAAATCTCCATCAGTACTGCGATGTACTGTCCCTCTAATACCCATAAGGCAGTGCTCCTATGGAGAAAATGAAGTTTGTTGGAGGTTACAGCGTTATTGAATACATGCTCTCTGATAACTTCCAAAATGTATGAATGCTTTAAAAACTAGAACCAAAACCAAATGGTATTAATAATAATATTAAACTTTGCTGAAGAAATGATTAAAAAGTAAAAGCGTTCAGACAATATGAAATCTGGATGCAACAAATGTAACGGATATAGTACATACAAAATATTAAATTCTGACTGTTTTCAGCTATGAATATTTTATTGTTGAGTATCCAAATAATAATCATTATTCTAGTGACTAGCAGGACCGGCATACCTTTGTCCTCTGGAAGATTGCCTTTGGATCCAGCGTTTTAGTCTTGCCAGGATTATCTTTGTTCGTCTTTATCCAACAAATATCTTCTGACCGCCTGAACCCCCACTTCCGAAAGCACTATTTTTTATAAATGATATTAACAATGACAGAAGAGTAAGAGAAAACTAAGAAATTAATGAAAAAAATGTAAGTCGTCTTACCGACCTAGAAAAATGTTACTCCCAGTCATTGTCTTTTCGCATGCATTCAAGTCTACTGAAATCCCAATCTTCTGCCATATTTGCTGTACAAACAGTCCTGACACAGAATTTTAACAGCACTTTGCACATTAACTATAGATATGCAGCTGTTCAAGGGGTGATCCTGAATGAATGAATCTATGTATGTATCTGTGTGTGTTCATGGGGCAGTCAAAAGTCTACTTGTAGATGGATGGGGCAACCTTAATAGATGTGCACCATATACCAGACTAAAGCTGGTCGATTGGAACAATTTATTGCATAGTGTATGGCCAGCTGAAACATTTCATTTTTTGTATTATTTTTTTAAGAGATATATACTTTTGTGTACGCTGATCAGTCTGGACAGAGATTTCATAAATTACTGCTCATTAATCTTCTCCCAGAGAATGGAAGGACAACACATTCTAGCAGCACATACACTCTGCTCCTTAGAAACATGGAAATGTGATGCAGTTAATCCAGGCAGTATTATGAAACACCTGCCTCAATGCACAACATTTCCAGCCGGGCCAGACAAAGCACCACACATCACTGCTTCTATTATCACACTAGTAACATGGAAATAAAACTCTGTAATATACATTATTTATTATTTATAACAGACTTTACATGTCAACTGTGTATGTGACAAGCGAAGCAGGAAACTGCCGCCAGTTGCAACTCCGCAACAGGGATTATCACATTTAGGCTTACCATTCTCCCAAAATCCAGACCTTCTCCAGAACCGCACCACAGGAACACAAAGGCTCTTTGGCCAGCTATGCCTTCTATATCTAACTTCATTATCTGGGGAAAAAAAGAGAAGACAATGAACAGGATGATTTATGAGGGCCAATGGGTGATGAATAAGAACTAGTCTTTGTAGCTCTATAGTCCCAGAGCATAACTGATAACATGTTACATCACAGAGATATCCATAATATGCAACAGATGTTCTGTATAAATCATATGCATTAGAACGATCCAATCTTTCATCTCAGCACTAGCCTGTGACCCGGTATAGGCTGTTTAGTGAGATCAGGTGGTATACAGGACTATACCGTCCAACTGGGGAAAGATATTCATTTCCACACGTTAGAAGTTGGGAGGTAAATTTACAAACACAAAAAACATAAAAAGAAAAATTCTTATTGTGCTATTCAAGTAGACACCGATTAATACATGGTTCACCCAGAGCAAATTCAATTCCTTCCATAAAATGGATTCTTTCAATATCGCAGACAAATAGTAAGGGTTAAGGTCAATCTCTTTTCTCTAACAGGTTAGAGACCAGATTAACCTTTGGTCCAAGCAGGAGTCCCAGGGGAAGACATGCAATCTGCTCACATGCTGTTACTGGCCTAATTCTGCCAAACGGAGAGAGAGAGGTACCTGAAACGATGCAACTTATCTGCTGGATGTCAGGGGACAATCACGTGTGGAAACGCAATCTAGATCAACATAACACTGTAATGCTGTTTGCATGCTTACCATTAGCAGGCATGTGCCCTAGTACAACACATGAGAATTTAGTGGCACTTGACCCAGTATAAATACTTCTATAACCTTATGTATATATTTTTTTCTATCTGCAATGATTCAAAAAAAGGTATGACATAATATTGGTATGGAATGCGTTCACGTGTTTCTGTCACTGATAGGGAAAGTCACCAAGCACTGCTGATAATAAGAAAGGAAATTAAAGGGAGCTAAACAAAACAACAAGCCTTTGCTCCTCGTGACTCACATCTTCCCAAGTCCACCACTTTTCATTAGCCGCGATGCCGGTTTCTCTGTAATATTCCTCCAGCGGGGGTTCCAGGAGGATTACATCAAACTCACTCTTCAGCTCTCGTAGATCAAACGTCTCCAGGTCAGCTTGTAAGTACCTATGTTACGCAAAACAAAAAATGTATAGATAAAGGATTGAATGTCGGCACAGAATGAGACAGCACCATTCTCAGTCAGACTCTGTGGTACCCTGTGTATGGATGCTCATGGCATAAATAAATAGAATCATGGGTTCATTTTCTATACCATCCATGCTAAAACAAGTATTGCTCATACAGAAAACTATGGGTCAGATTCAATAGCGTATAAATCCCGTGTATTACAGCTACCGTAAAACACAGGAAAAAGAGCATGACCAGCATTTTCCAGTCTTTGCTGGGAATTGTATTGGCCCCCATAAGTCCGGATTTATAAATATCAGTCTTGTTTACATAAAAGTTTAGTTCCATGCAATCATCCGCATTGAGTAATGTAATCAACTGCACTCACAGCAGATTTAATAATGGAATCAAAGAAAAATTGTACAAAAATACTCACAAAACAAAGAGTGAAGAAACAAAGTCCTGATAAACATATTGCCCAGCAGCATTCAATTAGCAATAATATATATATTTTCTAGTGATAACCCTTGTCTTGTTCTTCTAGAAATGACTTGTGGGGGTATATTTACTAAGTGGTGAGATTGCTGTGAGATTGGAAAGTGGAGATGATGCCCATAGCAGCCAATCAGATTCAAGATCTCAGTTTCATTTTACACACTGGAGAATGTGAAATCAAATCTGATTGGTTGCTATGGGCAACATCCCCACTTTTCAGTCTCACTGCATTCTCACCGCTTGGTAAATATACCCCATGGGCTTGTTATATGCTTTTTGGCAAGACAAAAGAAATAGTACCAGAAGTATCAGTGTATAGGGCTGTTTAAGGTTATTGGATTAAATGTAATTTTAATACTTAATATCTTTGCAATGAGATCCTGCTACCACTAGAGAGCGACAAGGGACTGTTTACTTTCAGAAATAGTATTCATTAACACACGCACAAAAGAGAGCCTGAATAACAATACTAAACACATCACTCTGGGGGACAATGAGTTGAATAAAAAATATAAGGAATATATTTATTGCTAACCAGTAACAGCTTGCAGGCACACACTTACATCGGAGGAGTATTGGATTTAGATATGAAGTCGTCTTTCAGCCTGATCAGCTCNCTCAGCTTTGGATATTCCTCAAATCGGTCTGCTAATCCTAAACAGAAAATCAAAAAGGTGTTAACAGGTTCAGCTAAACAAGTCCTGAAACACATGTTCAGACAATAATGCATTACACTGAGTACACCACATTATCCCAAAGCAATCCCCTATGTGCCCGACAGTCCCTGGACAAAATCTTACTAACGGGCAAATCCCACAGATACAAATTCATGTCACTTTACTGACTGCATTGAAAAGATTAGAAAAAAGAATAATAATAATAATGACAGCATACCAGTACAATACACATATTTACATTATTTACACTCAACAACCAGACACTGGGGGAGGGAGGGAGCCTTCATCAGCTGCAAACACAAATACCTATAAAAGCCTTGCTACCAGTATTGTACAGTGTTATACTAAAGGGGGCACATCTTTGTCTACTGCTCTTAACATTGGTTCAGCTGCAGAGCATAGCACTGTATTGAGACAACTTACCGACATCTCTGATAAAGTTCTGAGGCCTGTGGCCAGTGTCAACGAAATGCTGACAGTAATCATTGTGAGGATTCAAGCTTTGAGTTCCCTGAAAAAACAAATATATAAGAGTTATGTAGAAGAAACTTACTACAACACACATAGGGGGAAATTCACAAAACTCGAGTTTGGGTAACCCGCGGCTGCGATAAACTCGCAGCCGCGAGGTTACAAGTACGCAGGTGCGAGTTCACCGCGTCTGCATGTTGTTGAATGCAGACGCGGTGAACTCGCGCCTGCGTACTTGTAACCTCGCGTCTGCGAGTTTATCGCAGCCGCGGGTTACCGAAACTCGACTTTTGTGAATTTCCCCCTGCGTCTCTCAACTCTAATACTGTTTTCAACAGATGAAATGTACCTACCCCTGCAATTCAACATGGTTTTTGCTCACTTTTAACGTTTGGAAGTCTGGATCCAGTCCCATGTGTATANGTGTGTAGTTTTGCATTTTTCCGTTTAGAACTAGTTTGAATTACCCGACCATAAACCTCATTCTTTAAATGAGGTTTATGATACTAGTAAATCAATGTTTTTCCATATTCATTGTTTTTAAAACTCATGTATTGTGATATTTTGNCTGCGATAAACTCGCAGCCGCGGGTTACCCAAACTCGAGTTTTGTGAATTTCCCCCACCGTCTTAGCAGGGACCTACCCATCACTGTTAACATGCTGCACAAAATGATGACGTTACATAGCAAACACTTGGAGTATATCCATAAATTTGGAAGAGAACCAGCGCTCACCATTACTAATGCAAATGTTTTTGATATTGCACCAAAACCAGTATAATATACAGTAATACATTCTGATAAGAGCATGCCAAATAAGACCTATGGCTGAAAAAGGGTGGAGACCTGAAACACCTCCATATAGTATCTTAATGGTATTGATAGGTACCGTGTTTCCCCACTAATAAGACCTACCCAGAAAATAAGCCCTACCCTAATTTTTGCAAAACAGTCCAAAATAAGCCCTACCCTGAAAATAAGCCCTGTCTGAAAATAAGCCCTAGTGAATTCTCCAGGACTTGGGGTCATGATGGGTATAAAAGCAGGACTGTTTATATAAATCTCTGTCAATGGTAATTAAAATAAGACCTACCCGAAAATAAGCCCTATGGTGTTTTTTTGGACCAAAAAAATAATAAGACAGTGTCTTATTATCGGGGAAACACGGTAGGTATCCTTCGGTCTCAGATCTTGTTTTTAAATGTTGTTTTATGGGAATTGCGTTTTATCGGAAGGAATATTATTACAAGGTTTTTGGTGAAATATATATGATTTTACCTATGGTTTTTCTTGTATTTTACACCCATGGTGGAATGTATTAGGTAAAGTACTTTCTATAGACTCACACTATAATCAATATACTATAATAGACTTTCAAACTAAGGACTTATTTGGAATGGTCTTACAGTGGTTTATTATATTATAATGGTTTTGGTGCAATATCAGACATTTTACATTTTTACCACTTACTTTCCACTTACAAAAGTCTTGTCTTAATTTGGCAAGATTAACAGAACAGAAATTGGCTGAAATGAGATAGTTTAGCAGAATCGAAAGGTC
The DNA here is from genome assembly GCA_016617825.1 of Platyplectrum ornatum. Lineage (NCBI taxonomy): Eukaryota > Metazoa > Chordata > Amphibia > Anura > Limnodynastidae > Platyplectrum > Platyplectrum ornatum. Next base: position 18,459 of record JABWIB010003655.1, read on the forward strand.
TTAGATGGAAGAGACAAAAGAAGAGCGAATCAGACAAGTGCGACCTTTAGCAAATAATTAAGGGTTCGGGAGGAACTTCTAGATGATTAATTTGGGAGTTTTATTGCACAGGACAAAAGGCTTGTAATGTTATTTGTCATCAAGTAAATAGTTACAAAAAAAATGTAAAATGAATTACAAAAAGGTCAAATAATGTAGAAATAGTATGTATTATAGATTATTCTATAGAAAGCTCATATGCATGCATATATATGTTCTATTCCAGAAGTTACACATGTGGATGACTACATTTCTCTCCAACCACTGGCACAATATGAATACTATCGCTTATAGCCAGCACCCTCNACCCATAGAGAATGGCCATATATGCAGAATTCTGCACCCTTACAAGATACATCTTCCTCTGGCCAGCCAATGATGTGTGTCAGCATGNATTTATACACTGGCATGTTTCTTTAATTACATCATTGTCATTTCCACAGGACCACAGCTGAGACGTCTAGACAGATAAATAATCCGCACACTGGCGCTATCTGTAACTTTACACTTTGGGTTTATCTTATATACGGGATATATGAACTGTGTCAAATATTCAGCATTACAAACATAATATTTTCTTAAGCCCCAGGAACAAAAAGTGTTATGAAAGAAAAAAATAAGTGTGTTAAACTGAAAATATGCAATGCCAAATACACAGCTGAAATATATTCCCTAAAAACTATTTACTCTTATAATATAACATATACACAATAATATTCCAACATTCACCATGCCTTATGACTTGAGTGGGTTTTAGGCCCGCACATACCCAGAAACCATGCACTCCATCTAGACAAGCTACAGTCAAATGGATTGACATGACATGGGTTGTTGGGATATCGAGACACGTGGATGGAATTAACCGGCAATGTTCAGAGGAGTAATACACAATTGTAACATTATAAAAAGCCTTAGGATGCACACATGAGGGATGCTGGACAGTCCCATATATATCATCAATGCACATTACATTCACCTGTATGCTTTGCCNTTTGTCTCACAGGGGTGAAACGAGCCACCAGCCAGTGCGAACACGTGCACCTCACTTACAGGGCTAAGCAACATGTAACAGTATCTTATTCATTTTCACATCCACATACGCGATTATAAGAGAATCATCTCCATTAGTATTGGCATGCAGTCAGTGGGTGCATAACAGCGCATAAATAGGAAACATTTACTATTTTATTCCATCGTGGAAAGACTTTTCATTTGTTTATGTGTTTTATATATTTCTAGCTGTCATTTACGATTGTGACATTCACATATTTTACATATGATAGTGCTAAAAACCCATTGATAAAAAAACATGTTGTGCATTATCATCTTTACTTATTCAGCAGGACCTGANTAAAGGTTTCAGCCACCCTAGGCTAAAGCATTTATGCCGCCCCCCACCCCCGGACCATCTAAGAGGAGCTGCAGATGAGCCACAATGACAGTACAAGACACCGTAAGATGCTCTACTGATGTTGCTGCAACTCTGCTACCTTCATAGCTAGAGACTCAAACATAACTTTTTTCCTGGGGACAAGGTAGGACAACGATGATGGGCCTCCTGGAGCCTGGTTCCCTAGGCTGCAGCCTTATGTCAATAGAAACCATCACTATGTATTACTACCTCTAAATCCTTACAAGTTGATTACATTGATTCATGAATTTGTTATTATCATAATAACAGTGACGTTTGTTTTTAGTTATAGTCTGACCTGATAAAGGGGCTTTACTTTTTATAGTGGTACATGACCTCACCAACATAGAAGCTGCGACTAGGTAATACTATGGACAGCAGGGATAACTGCTACGTGAAAATGTTGACCTGTTTAATTTGCCAGATGGACACGTCCACGTATAACTAGTGACAGTACTACTGCTAAACCAAAAACAGAGGAGAAAACGCTACATACACATAACGTTACATTTGCTATTATTAAAATGCTCCAGCAAATCCGTGTGTCACAAGATAAATGACTTGGAAGACTCTCTCTGAAGAAATATCTTACTTGGTCCTGTTCCCGATTACACGTTTAACAGTAAAGTAATGGTTTGAGACAAGTCAGAAGGCTAATTGACTTTTCCATTTGTGAAATGTGAAACCATTCAATGGAATATATTAGTAACCTTTCCACATTAGCGTGAACCTTTGATTTTATGTTGGGAGTTTGAATGGCCCTTTGTCATGTTATGTGACAGCTATTTCCCTAGGCTCTCCGTGCAATCTTTGGCAAGCAAATCACAGGTCGCCATACATTTTTTTGTTCTGTGGAGTAGAGTTAGTCCTCTTAATAATTTTTCCGCTGTAAGCTCTTGCCAAAGCAAACTAACGGCAATACCCTGGAATTCAATAACAGAAAAGCGAGAGCTTCTTATTCATATGGATAAGAATATGGTTTTTCTTTTCCCAGCCTTATGACAATATGGCACCCATGTTTGTGTCACAGTCCTCAGCAACTGACTTAACGCCACAGCTGTTTATGATTCACCGCCTATTATGTCAACTATAACAGCATACATCGTATTGTAACTGAAGTAGTGACTCAATCGCCATGTAACAGATCAGCTGGGTGCATGAGTAACGCCATTTATTGCCATTTACCTCATAAAGTAACAACATGCAATCCCTGAGCCAAAGCTGGAGCTGTTCCTAGCACTAGCCCAGATGTACTGCACAAAGGAAGAAAGTACCCTCAACAGAACACAATGATTGGAAGAACTGTAAGAGTACGGAACACGGCGTGCGGATATCCAGGACGTAAACTGCCAACATAACCAGGATAGTCCATGTCACATTATTAGTGTTACAATATTCTTCCACAGACAGATTGGGTGAAGTTGATTCTTCTTAAATGTAATTCAGAGACTTTTTTCCCCTCATTTAAGTGTTTTATTGAAGTGCAGGCAATGACAATAGACCTGACAATAAGAGCAAGTGCTATTTTAATTATCTTATTGTGTGTTTAAGAAATAAATGATATCCAATTACAATATGAATACACGCACATTTGTTCTGTCAAAAAACCTGGTGCCTAAGTTTTGGTTCTGGCACCTAATTTTACTAAAGCTTTGTCGGGTCTTGTCAGAACACAAAATAAGCAAGCACAACGTCTTATTATAATATAATAAACACTATCTGATGGATTTGCCCCAAAATTGCCCCTTTTTGGTGCTGTGTACAGATGCTTTATTTGACCGTACTATCTTCTTCAATCCCCCAAACTCTGTATTCTCTGCTGTGTTGCCCCATACCAGACATGGAAACTCCCCTATCACAAATGTGTCACCTATATTATGGATGCCTTGATGCCAAAGCCTAGGAGAGACCACCACGCACCCTCCCCTCACAGAAGTCCCTGATTTTGTATGTGTGGTAAAGTTTACCTGCCATCTCAGAGGACACCCCTATTGTATAGCTTTACTGGACCTACATTTCCCTCTAGTACATGTGAGACAGTGACCTCTAACACCTTCCTGTAAAATATACAATTTCATATTGCTACAGTATTTCAAACACAAATGACACAATGTAAAGTGGATCATATTAGTGCATATACCTTCAGGAAAGTGCTGGAGTCTTTGTANATCTCTTCTTTATATGGTAAATTCTCCTCCTCCTTCTGTGGTTCAACGGTATCCTTTAACATGACAAACAACACAAAGCATAACTATATGTACAGAAAAGGAAAGCACGGATACACTTATTTAAATGACGTTAGCAAAGAGCTGATATATTTCTGTTCCATTCTCACACAATATGATATAGATTAGAAAAGACTGCAGCTTTTTATTTCTTGTAATAAAATTAGCCTATACACCTATCCATTATCAGTTAATAATTACCATTTATTTAGAAAATAAAAACGGCTACGGTTCCATTTCTTTTATTTAGGTTTGTAAAAGGAAATGATCACGTGTAAGCAAAAACATCCCATCAGTTTCCATACAAATGAGTTGTATCAATGAAATCTAAACTCGAGCTGTAACAATTCCATGTAACATATAACGCCAGGGGTCGCATTATACAGGTGTGCTGTTCTGCAACAGAATAGGGGCTTATTGTAGCACCTAGCATAGCGCATTCAACAATAACAACTGTTGACAGGAATTTACTGCCTTCATTACAAACTCTCTTAACAAACACACAGTGCACTCAGATGTCTACAATAAGTCATCACCATTAAAGACTGTATTCCTGAGCACTTTCCAAACAGACTACACAAAAGACCTTTGTACTTTCTTTATTCTTAAGATTTAGTCAAAGGTTTGAATACAATTACAAGAAATCGAAGATTTTAAATGGAGAATTTCATGCACAGTAGTAAAGAGTAAAACACAAGAAATGTTCCAATTTACCATATACAGCCAATACCAACCCTAGAAAGATCTGTTGTGTGAAATACATTAAGAGTGTGCTTCCTGAGTGCCAATATTATTATTGCAAAAGATTCCTACCTTTGCTGCCACTGTGATATTAAGTCCTTACTGTACAATTACCATACCAATCATGGATCATATGGATCCATCTGGCAATAAATGCTGGCAAAATAAACGCTAGAGCGTGATTATTTGATTGGAGTGAAATCTGTTAGATAATCATGCCTTAGCTCCAATTTATTAATCAGGGCCTGGTTCGATGAAAAAAAAAAAAGAGGAGGGCGAGTATGAACGGGGAGAGAAGCATTGTGCTGATTGGATGGGATGCCTGCCAATCAGCTGGGCTGGATGCCTGCCAATCAGAACAGGACTTCTCTCCTCATTCAGCATTATTGCTCTAGTGCCCTGATGGTCAACCTGTGACACTCCAGATGTTGTAGAACTACAAGTCCCATCATGCTTTGCCAGCTCGTGCTAAAAACTCAGTATTCTAAACTCCTGCAAAGTATGATGGGACTTGTAGTTTAACAGCATCTGGAGTGTCACAGGTTGACCATCAGGGCTCTTGTGTGTGGGTCTGATAACGTGGCGTTTTCCCAGGGGGTGATCGCCCCGGTTATCAGCTTTAGAGTATCCCCAGCTTTAGAAGGAAAGTAGTATAAACATGGTTTACTCTTTGCTCTGTTTTATTTTTACAGAGATCAAAGTTTAAAATAAAGGATGACAACATTAGCACTAGTCTCTAATGCAGAAAACTTAATGATGTGAATAATGATAGGAATCACTAGTTGATTATACAAGATTTAAAACAATATTCAAAACTAAGGTGCCGATTCAATCTTTTGGTTTTGAAGGTTTTCCCCCTTATCCAAACAGCATAAGGGAGAACACTCGCGTCTTTTACCACGCTGCTCATAGAGATAAAAATAAAGAGATGTGAGAAAGAGCTACCGTAATAGATGCGGAAAAGCACACAACCAGCTTTTTCGTGTCTTAAGAGCGGATTGAATTGGCCCCTAACACTTATATCCCTAGTAATATGTAATAATGTATCGCTAAAATGAGCAAAACCATAGAAGCGACAGATTGTCAATATTTCACACTAATATGCACAAAACTGTATTCAGTCAGAGCATGAAAGTAGCAATGCTAGTCCTGTTCAGATGAGTAATTATAAAGACTAGTGCTCTTACCTTGCACTCCTCAATCACTTCTTCATCAGCCTCTCCTTCTTCTGGGGGTTTTCTTTTCAAGCTAGGCGTTGATGTATCATATGAAGCACTGAAGGACAAATGCACTTATATGATAATGATTGAAAAACACAACACACAAGAGACTAATGCTGGCCATACACTATAAGATAAATTGTTCCAATCGAAAGGTTTTTTCAAGACTGGGTAAAACCATGTTGAATTGCAGGGGAGGCAAACTGAATTAATTGCAATCAGTATTAAAGATGAGAGATGATGTCTCTATAGCTGGCCATACACTATGCGATAAATCAGTCAAATTTGGTGAAATTTCGATTTCAAATGATAAATC
>JABWIB010003655.1:37676-48817 GCA_016617825.1 Platyplectrum ornatum
TCACATTCTCCAGAGTGTAAAATGAAACTGAGAGCTCAAATCTGATTGGTTGCCATGGGCAACTTCCCCAAATTCGAATTTCACTGCAATCTCCCTGCTTAGTAAATATACCCCTTTGAGCTACAGTACATACAGGTCTTTAGCGTTTATCTAGCAGCCTCTGTTTCTGCCATAACTTATAACTTATTAATTAAATGTGTCCCTCTGTATAAACCGCACAGTGAAGAATTAATATTATTTATTAACTATACCTAGAGGTATTATTAACTGTAGCTAATCTATAGCTACACATTTTTCAGTACTCTACCTTAAATTAATACTTTTTATACTTTAGTGAAGTAAATGTAGAAATCACAAGGAAGCCATGCCCTTCTCGAGGCTTCTGCAGGACCCATAGAGTATATTAATCCTTTGGGTGGAAAGTTTAAACTATTCTCTACAGCTGGGTTTAATTTTACATAATGGAGAATGTGAGATCGCATCTGATTGGTTACTATGGGCAACATCCCCACTTTTCAATCTCCCTTCTTAGAATATTATTCCATGGGATAGTTATGCAATATCTTACTTATTTCAGCACCTCAGACAGGCTGGCATTAAATTCCAGATAAAAGTTTCTCACTAAAACATTAGGTATCACATTAACATGGAGTAAATTAATATTTTTACCCTGTTCACTGTGCCAACCCGGGAATTCCCCTGGTTTTTCAACCTGGGTAATTTCGGGCTCAGGGTAATCCAGATGTTCTACCCCGTTCAGATTGCAGTGTTAATCTGGTAATTTCAAGTTAATTTGGTGAAATTCCAGACGCGGCACAATTCAGACCAGGGCTCGAAGTGGGAATTCTTTAATGGGGTATAGTGCTAAGCCTCGCCCCCTTGTATAAGCTCCGCCCTTCTGGCTTAGGCATAGAAAAGGTGTCAGTATGCTATACCAGCATATACTGGCCCACCTTGAGCCCTGATTCAGACTGAACCCGGTTAGATCATAAAAACTGCCAATCAACAGCATATGACCTGTGATTGGCTTTCATCCCTTATTGTCTAATAAAGCACAATCACATTGTTTACATAGATAATCCAACTCTTCAGTGCCTTCCCAGATATAAAAACTCGGCTAGGCACATTTACACTGGTGAACACCTGGGGCCGTAAAATAACCTACTTTTTTACTGGGTACCATGCTTTTTTTTTTTTTATTATTTATGTCATATTTTTTTTATGATATCACTTTTTTAACCAATCATGACTCCTATGATGACGAATCACATCTTTCCAGTTTGTTCCAGAGTATTTTGTGAAATTCCCAGGTAGATTCAGCAGTGTGAACGGGGGGTTACTGACCTGGGAATTTCAGAGCCCCAGCAAACTGCCTTGTAGAAAAAAATTTAAATTCCTGGGTTGTCAGTGAACGTGGTATTAGTGTGAATAGTTTGTCATGCAATGTGTGTCAGTCAAAGTAAATATTTTTAGTAAATAATTAGCAGTTCAAAGCAGGTGCACATATAACAAATGCGTCAAATGTATATTTACTCCCATTCGCATTTCTTTAGTAAGCCACTTCACTATTGGGAATTTTTGAAATACTGACCAGGTGAATGTTTCATACACATACTGTAATTAACACCAGGGAGATATGCATCACCTCATGTCTCTAACAGTGTCTATTTTGCAGACAAACCCCCATTCGGCAACTGCAGTGCAACCTGCCAGGAGAAACATTGCAAAGCTGTCAGTGACTGCCAAATTGTTTAGAGACTCTCAAAGCGCTGACCATTCTTTACAAAGAAGTACAATCAGAAACATCTGCCTGTCAGATATATAACAGAATGTGATTCAGTGTTAGTTTGTCTGTTGTTCTGCTTTGTAATTTGCAAGAAAAGCTTGCTGGGATCACCATGCATAGAATATTATGGAAATGATCCAGGAAGGATAAATTCCATCCTGTGTACTCTGATTGCTCAATGCTATAAAATGCAATAGCTGATTGTGTGTTTCATAATGTAAATGGAAATCTGTTCTTCGTTTAAAATATAGTCTCTTCCTCTCTATTTTGCTGCTAACAGTAGTTGCCACATCATAAACCGGAATGATTGACTGTGTAGTGATTATCTGTATTGGGCTGGATATAGACTTTATTAAAAAACACCACTGAGTGGTTTAAATGTCTGCAGTGAACCCTAGACGGATGCTAACTGATTCTGAAGGAATAATTAAGCGTAGGCTAATTTATCTCACTTTAGTCAGTCTCTCTCCTCCTAAATACTTTAACAGTTGAATGTTGCTTTGATAAGTCTTCTCAAGAGAGAGATGGTGGTTTAAAATACCCTGGAGAACAGAGCATAAATCATATTCCTGATGTTAGTGGGGGATTATTGTTTTGTAAAGTAATAATCGGGATATCTATGAGGTCAAATATTTTTGTAAGTCACTAAATATTTCCACCAGCTTTTACTTCCCAATAAATGAGAGACCATATGTGATCATATTAACTTACTTTTTTCCATATCTTTATTACAAGTTTGTGTAGTAATGGAAAAGCTATTCATTTAGCATTGAGGTGCCAAACCATTATCTGTTTTCCTTTTCAGACCTGTCACTTCTATTTTCCTTAGCATACAAAGAACATTCAGGAACAGAGTATAGAAAACAATCTGTCTAACATGAAGTATCACCAAAGCAGCAACAAGTCCTGAGATTGGATATGTAACAAAAGTCAAATTCTCACAATACTCTTCATGGACATTAACTCATTTCATTTTTTTGGAGTATATTATCTTCGCTATGGAAAAAACACCTTTGTCTGACACCAGATTAGTTGCTTTTCTATACTAATAAATCTCTAATCTTGTAAAGCCCCCGCTTACATGTGAAGTACAAAGCCAAAGTAAAGCTTTTAAAGTAATATTAGTTTAGAGCCAGGCCGTGAACAGCACCTTTTTTAATCTGATTAACTCATTAGGATTACCCAACCTTTATGCTGAATTAAGTACCTACTGTGTGTGCTGATCAATAATAATGATTAGTCTTAAACGTTGAACAAAAATAACAATTTTCGCTCTTACATTTGGACATTTGATTTTTAGGGGAAACAAAACACAGACAAATTTATATATTAAATATTTAACAAATATATCAAGAGTAAATTGTGTGACTGTATGCCAATAGCATTTCCTTTAGTGTTGTTTTCTTATGTTATTCACTGAGTCATTATTTTACTCTTCTTTTAGTTTTTTTTCTTCTTCTGTATATTTATTATTGCTTAGAGATTCAATGCAATGAGGTACTAAATGGTATACCTTTAAAAGTTAATATACTTCTACAGGTTATAGTCAATGTTGTTCACTCTAAGTTTCCTGTCTAGAAACAGGATGCTTCCTGACCTTATTTATATATACCAGAGAAGCCTCTTGATCTTAAGTTACAGCAGAGGATTGTGACACACGTCCTACCGGATGTCTGTATGACCTTATGTCACTGTTTGCAGGAATAGTAACTTCATTTACTGTGTGACTAGGGAGATCCCTTCTGACCATTGGTCCAAGCATTGATATTACTGATGTAAGCTTTCTCTGACAGTATTTAATGAAAACATTTGTGGAATCCTCAAAGAGCCTGCAGAGTAATAACACAGCGAATGCTGTTCTCTACTATTATATTGATGTTTTTATAGGCAATTTATTACTTTTTTCTGCAATGTACACATAATTTCTTGTTTACCAAAAGATTTATTCCTAAGTAATAAAGGAAATTTGTTCATTATAAATGGGTATACCTATAAATGTCATTAATGCATGGTTATCACTGGATATATAATTGTTATATTATGATTATTTTAAAAAAGGACTCATTTACGGCAATTTTTTTTATATAAAATGACTGTTACTGCAAATGTAATATAGTTTTACACTCAGTTTAATTATGTTCATACATACAATAAGTCAGACATTTGGGTCTTGTCTAAAAAGTGGGAAAAAAAATATTATTAACTATACTAATTCAAAATATAAAAATAAGAGAAACCTGAGCAGAACCATGTTGAATTGCAGGGAATTAAGATGTCATCTGCTGCAACCTGTATAACGAAGGGAACACTCTGGAGAAATATCTGATTATTGGGGATGAGGAAATGTTTAGTGTTAAGGTGGCCATTCACTAGAAAGATTATCATTTTGGAGCGATTTTTGTGAAACGTCCTTGAAGACAAGTCAATAATCGCAGGCACACCTAGTCCACTCACTATGCTATTGTTAACTTTCATAGAATTTTTTTTTCAATCACTATCCAATAATTATTTTTAATTTGATTAAACACATTCAAAGTTCAGAATAAAACAAATTAAATATTGTTAACAATTATTTGAAATCTTTTGTCTGCACAACAGATAAAATTATCTTTCGAAATCCCCTGTTGAGCAATTTTTGGAGGCTTTAGAAAAAAATCTGCAATATTATTGCAAAATTGGAACAATAATTGTTCTAGTAAATGGCCAGCTTTACACATTCTTCAGAGCAATAATTTCCATTCATATTTCTGTATAGAGCCACCTTGTGGACGATTTTGTAACTGCTGCATACCAGTGAAGCAAAGATTTATGGGTAGCAATGTATCAACGATCTAGATAAAACTAGAGAGCAGTGTGTACAAGGGCATTGTGTGACTGATTGTGAATCTTTTAAACACATATGCTTATTTGAAAAATGTCAATGTGTAAAAAGCCATCTAGAGCCAATGGAAGAAAGAGGTATGAATGAGGAGAGAAGTCCGTTTCTGAATGGCAGGCATTCCGCACAGCTCCTTACCCTCATTCTGCCCAACAACTTCTCTGTATGGACTGGGTAAAAGTCCTGCAAAGAACATAAAACATCTTCTTCTGGGGAGTATACATGTGCATGATACTTATTTTCTATTAGCTAACTGGCAGATCCGACTGTGATGAAATGTTTCCTGTTTGTAGGATAGGATTAGGAACATCTGTGTGGTATACTTAGTGGGAATAGGGAGGGATTTAGGGATGTGGTGACTGGAGACGCAAGAAATACAACAATAATACCCCGTTCAGATTGCCTCAAAAGGCCGGCTTTTTCTTCTGCGGCTTTGTTGCAGTTTAAACATGTCTGAACCCGGCCTGCCAGCTCCAGCGCGTATAAGGAGAGGTAATTGGCCTCGTTACGATCACAGTCCCTTTAGGTGACATCACCTCATTACGAGACGCTGGCTTCGCACCACAGATATGCCTGCGTCTTTTTAAAGCCCAGGCAATCTGAACCGTGGTATAACTAAACTAGAAAGGGTTTATTGGAAAACATGTAATAAGGAACATGAGGAGTACTGATGTACACAAGAGAGTCACTGAAAGACACAGATAAACTGGAACCTGTGGAAAGTAGACACTGGCAAGTTGGGCAAGTAGGTCAGGCAGGGAATTGTGAATGGCAAGTTTCTGTAGCAGCATGCATCAAACCCACTCTGACAAGCAACAACAATGAACCATCTCAGAGCAGAGGGATCAGCTGGTAAATGTGCAGACTGCACAGGTGCTATAATCAGGAAATCTGACACCAGAGCTGGAGTAGACAGTGGTTATATAGGAGAACTGCAGAACACCACAATCCAGAGAGGCAGCTTAAGGGACAGACTGTGACAGGAGATATTTAGATTGTACCTTAGTGGCTTGGTTATGGCTTTATGTGAAATTCTAACTTCAGCACTGTCGCCAATTTAGCTTCAGATTTGGTAACTATTACCCCGTTCAAATTACCTTAAATTAGCTGTCTTTTTTGATGAAAAAGAAGGCTGCAGTGAAAAAGCTGGCATCTAAACTCAGTGTGAATGCTCAATTTACAAAAAGCTGGCTACTGAAAGCTGGTGTTCAGAGCCTGCTTAAAAGTAGGTGTTTAGCCCTCCAATCTGGCTTTTTCAGTCAGTATGAACAGTACATAGCTGGCTTTCCTCTCCCATTGTGTCTGTACAGTGCTGATTGGCTCACACAGTCAGCTATTTTCAGCAAAACAATACCTGTCTCTCCCTCCTCCCCCTCTCCTCATGTAAACAAACAATCACAGCCAATCACAGCACATTTTCTGAGTAATGATGTGTACTGGTAGCAAAAAGCAGGGTTCAATGTGAACAGTGCAGACCCTGCTGCCATTTTACAAAAAAGCTTGCTTTTTCAGCTAATCAGAATGGTCTTTATTTCACAGCCGGCTACTGAAAGTTGGTGTTCAGAGCCTGCTTTTTAGAAGGGGTTTTGCCCTTCTATCCTGCTTTTTCAGTCAGTGTGAACACTACAAAGCTGGTAAAAAAAAAACCCCTGGAATTTACCCAGGTTTTTGGTGGGTATTAGTCTGCACTGCAGTTAGGATGTCTTGGCAATATAACCAAGCAAAGTGTCCAGCACTTCCACCAAGTGTTAGCTCTACATCCCTCATAATATCCCATCATATTCTCATCATGTTATCTCTACCACTCCACGACATTCTGTACAGAAGCTTTTGCATATGTTCTCACAAATTCACTGCTTCCATCCTTTTTTATTATTTAATATTCCCACTCCTCCCACTTTTCTTAGCAGCCTCTCTTCTCATTGTTGCTCCAGTATCTGCACCTTCTTTGCCTTAAACTTTATGTTTTTACACTGCTAATCTTCTTTTGTCTTTCTTTTGCCCGCAAATTCTGGTTACTCTATACTTAAAGGCCCATCTGCCACTCTCTTCCATGTCCCTGGTGTTTGAGTTACTGGTCAGTGCAGGTAAGAATCACTAATTATTGTTCAAAAGACATAGTACACCATTGGTGGCCAAATCTGTCCTTGTGATCCACTAATGGTCCATGTTTTCCGGGTCACCTTGTTGGAGCACAGGTGTGTTCATAACCAACTGACATATTTTATGTCAGTTATGAAAGTTTCACAGGTTAGTAGTAATTATGTCATCTGCGATTCTGTGCGGAGACCTGGAAAATGGACCATTGGTAGATCTCAAGGATAGGTTTAACCACCACTGTAATACACCATCTGCAGTTGATCTTTTCCTCCTTGATGGCCATTCATAATTGTGCTGCTCAGCCACTCACTCAGTAAGCATCACCACAAGAGAGTAAAAGCTGAGAGTAGACTTGTGTGTAAAGAAGACTTAAAACCCAAACCCAGCTCAACTGACCCTGCATCTGTTAATTTTACTTGTACTGCCGAGTCAGTCAGCAGCCAGTGATATTATAACTAAGCAGTACATGTAAGTGAGCTTGCTGAGAGGGGATTAGATTAGGTTTCACCCAGTTGATGACCCAGTTTACTTAGCTTGACCCTAGTGACGGCTCTGTTGAAGTCCCAAAGGATCTTGACTTTTGTAAATATGTCATTTTCTTGGGGCGTGGCCTGGGCTAGCATGGAGTAGGACATGTGTGCCTGCACCTCCTGCATTTCTCCTCCAAATATCCTGCATTCGGGGACCCCTTCTCCCCCTACCTTGCCCTGCTGAGCCCTTCCCTTCTTCCCCCCTGGAGTACTCACCTGGCCTGGCTTGGGGTCTGCCTCCGGTCTCCTCCGGCTGTCTCCCGCTGCCTGCCGTGGTCTGCCGCACACCGCCGTGGTCCGGAAGTCCTGCTGGCCTTCTCTCCGGGACCTCNGCTCCTCCGTAGCTGTCCCTGGATTGCACGGCCTCTGGCGCCCTCCTGGAGCTGCCCGGCCGATTGTTGGTGGGGGTGCGCCTGTCTCCCGGCCGGAGTCCCTGCACGCAGTTTCCCGCGCTTCCTGTTGCTATCTCCACAGCTGCCTGGCGGTTCCCCACGGCTGTCTCTTGGCTCCCTCACTCTGTGGACATCATTTGGCTCACCCCACACTGTGCCACTCCTGCCATAGACTCCACACATACTGGGGTGAGTGACCTGGCCCCCCTGTCTCCTGCTGGTGGAATCTGGCCTGGGGTGTCCTAAGTGCCTTACTGGCAGCCATCTTAAGCTCATAGCCTGCCTCTATTCTCTGCACTCCTGCACTTGCTATTAGCATTGGATCTCACTCTCTCTCCTGCCAGCTGTCTACTGTGTGCACTGTGACTCTGAGCTACTTACCTACTCTGCTGTTGTGCTACCGCTCACCTGCAATGACTAGAGGTACAATTATCCACTTACTGTTTTGCCCCTCCACTCGCTTGCAAGACACCATGGGCAAAAGCGGAGCTGCCGCTGCACCTTCTGCCCGTCTCGCCAAGTTTGCCAGACAGCCCTCCACTTCCTCCAACGCCTCCTCCCCGGCCTCCCAACATGACCAGTCTGAGGCCCAAGCCAACCCTACTCTTCAGCACATCGTCAACGCTATTTCAGCCCCTGAAAATCCCTGATGGCGAAAATCGTGGAGGTCCAAATGGACATCTCCCACATCCGTCAGAATCTACAGCTGGTCAAGGAGAGAGTGTCTGATACTGAGTGCCGCATCTCTACCATTGATGATACCCTGGCTCCCATCCCGGACGCGGTCGCTGCCCTCACCACAGAGCTGCAGCAATGTAAATACAATATCTCTGATTTGGAGGGCCGTTCATGTCGCAACAACCTGCGGTTCTTGGGTTTGCCGGAAAAAGCTGAAGGCTCATCCCCTGAGTCTTTCCTACTCACCTGGTTGTCCCAAGCCTTCAGGAGTGATCAGGGAAGACTGTGACAGTCTGGGAGTTGTAAAGAAGCGGACCTTTGGTGCGAGCCAAACATAAGACAGCATCCCTGTCCTGATAGTGCAGGAGTTTGGCTATGAGGGTGCGAGTAGAACCGTCAGGCAGGGGACGAGAAGGGATTCGGTGGGCCCGCTCCACAGCAAACAGGTGTAAAGACACCTCTAAATCTCCTTTCTAAATCCCCATCGGATCGAACGTCTTGGCTTGCAGTCCAGGCCCAGTGGACTGACCTACTTTTTGCCAAATCCAAACGTCGCCTTCTATTTTCCAAACACTCCCACTACTCTCAAGCTGACACTGGAGGCAGCTACATGGCTTGTCTCACTAGGAACACCAAACACAACGCTGTCATCCCTGCCATATTAGACCCCGCGGGAGTTCAGCACGTTAGAGGCCCCGAAATCTTGGAAGTATTTTTCCAGTACTTCCGTCAACAATATGCCACTAAAGTCACCTACAGCCCACCTCAATTACATTCTTACCTAGATAGCATCTCTCTCGCATCACTGTCACCGGATTCCGTGGATTATCTAGATGCGCCCTTCACTATTGAGGAACTCACAACTACCCTACAATCCTTCCCCAATCGCAAGTCTCCTGGGATCGATGGAATCCCCATTGAGGTATACAAAAAGTTCCCTGAATTTTTTGCCCCCTAATTATTGACGCACTTTAAAGCCTTCTATGACTCGGGGAGATTACCTTCCTCCATGTCTGAGGCCCTAATTGTCCTCATCCCCAAACCCGATAAAGATCCCCTCCTGCCGGAGTCCTTTCCCTCCTAACCACAGATGTGAAGCTCCTCGCTAAGATGCTGGCGCTGAGATTAAACTCCGTCATTACGTCTATAGTCCACCCTGACTTGACTGGTTTTATCCCGGGTAGGTCCACAGCCATTAACCTGTGTCGTCTATTCACCCACATCCAGCTCACCGACTCCACTCTACCGAATGTCGCAATTCTCTTCCTGGACGCAGCCAAGGCTTTCGATTCCGCCAAGTGGGAATATCAATGGGCTGTACTCCGACGATTTAAGTTTGGAGAACGTTTCATCAACTGGGTTAAACTCCTATACTCTGCCCATAGCAGCTGGTCTGCGTAACCACAGCCTAACTGGTAACATAGGTACTGTTCTGTTAGCTGTATCATATGGGGAAGGGGCTGCAGCCAGTCCCCTGGGAGCAAAGGCAAGGTACGTCTTTTCGTGGGCTAAACCATTCCTGCAGGCTTTGGGGGAGCTCCACACAATAGACAGCACCTGAGAAACTTTCTCATCCAGTGTTGCTGGTGGCGGACGGCAGTTACGCGGCTTGTTTCTATTGCAGGTAAACAGGTGCTCAGAGGGTTAAACAAAGTCCATACACAAGAGTCAAGGCACTCACAGGGACTCTGGAAAACAAGTATAGCAGATTCATGTAGAAATGTATTTAAATTGTCATGTCACAATTTATTTAAAGAGACATAACAAGTTATATAAACTTCTACATGAATTTGCTCTACTTGAGCTTGTTTGTTTGTGGCCCGGCACTCACAATCAGTTGTAACTTGCTGAGGTGCACTCCAATGGGAGGATAGGCATCTTGCAGAGAGAGAGGTACTCACAGACTTTCATTGCAGAGAAAACGTGATTTTTTTTATTGAAATCCGACGTTTCAAGAGGATATACCTCCTTTCATCAGGGAAACAACACGTGTGAGTGCCTCTCTCTCTGCAAGATATATATATATATATATATATATATATATATGTATACCTATAGCAGATTTGGATATATGAGATGTAAACTGATATATGTAATTCTGTAAATTCTTTTATATAAATCTGGGTGCCCTTGCTTGCAGGACCGTGTGAGCAAACACACACTGCTTTGTATAAGTACCAGCTTTGCGCAGCACTCCAATAGAAATGAGATCCCTTCTGGGGATATATATCTGTATTACCCCTATCTACCCCCATATATTACCCCTATCTATAAATACTGCCCCTTCCTCTGTATTACCCCCCATTCATATACACTGCCCTCACTTACCTCCGTATTACCCCCTATCCATATATACTGCTCCACTTACCTCTGTATTATCCACATTTATGCATATTGCCCTCACCTACCTCTGTGTGGACACATGTTGGGGGGTATGTTGTATCAGAGTCACCTGAACAAGCTGTGTTTTATTAGAGCCAAATTATTACAAAAATGTGTTAAATAATGTATTTTAAGTGAATGAGTTTCTCTTGTTGGAGCTGGAATTCACTGTCTATCTACAACAACAAAATAAAAAGTAAACAAGTAATAAGCAAAATATTTATATCCCTATTGTGTGTTTCACTTGGTCATTCTTTTCATGACTTGCAAAAGATAATGAACATACCTGACATTGTCCCATTCTCTTGAATTCCTGAAACACCCAAAGGCTAAAGTAGATAACATTTTAAAGACGGGTCAGTCATTTATATGCTAATATACATTCCAGTGTATTT
>JABWIB010003656.1:5661-25880 GCA_016617825.1 Platyplectrum ornatum
AAGTGTAAACTTTTCCAGATTCCCTTAAGATCAAAGATCAGTGATATGGAGGCTCTACATTAAAATATTCCAAGTGAGTGGAAGGAGGTAAAATCTATTCACCTTTTAGCATTTTCACAGCGACCTTGAGGGCAGAGTCATCTTTTCCCAATCCGAAAGCNGTCGCTTCCACCACCTTTCCAAATGCACCTGCTCCTATTGTTACTCCTGTATGTGGAGAGAGGCNTTTTAAATTCCAGACACTTTAGCAGAATATAGCTGTCATTTTGTAAATTCCATAGGAAGCAAAAAAAAGCAGGATATCAGTGGTTGGATTCTTAAAGGACCAAATACCTGACATAGTCCTGGGGACATAGCCTACCCAGGGATTGGCATGGGAACATATTGAAAGGGAACACCTATACTATACTCTACCCACCTGGGATCTCAAGCCAGCTCTACTATTTTNTGTCATTTTGAGAGAGATCACACAGAATGGATGACAGGCCTTAGAGGCCGCAGTCCTCTCAATGAGCTCTGTCAGAGAACCTCTCTTACCAGAAATGCAGGTACCAGGGACCATCAAGAAATCTGTGCCTCGCACTAGGTCTTCCAACCCGCACAGCAAGTGGCACCCCTAGGCCTCATGCAATATCATGGAGTCATAGGCTAATAAATGTAGATACACAAAAGTTCTGCAAAGTTTTTACCAAGCTGCAGATTGTCTCTTGGGAACTCCCATTTCTCATCGTATGGAAGCTCCATTGGGTCAATACATGTGTAAAAATTGCCTTCAGACTCTTGAACAATCTGCCAGCGGACTTCATGCTTTGGTTTCTATGGTGTCATCAAAAAGAAATGTTTCAATTATTTTAAATAAATACAAAATACATTTCCAGATCAATATTGTCAACGTTTGCAAATGAACATCAGGGANAATGTGACAGCACTATCAAGTCTCTGCAAAAAATGGGTGTGCCCTGTGCAAACAAAGGGGTGTGCCCTGTAAATAGCCCCACCCATGAGCATGTTTAGCGCTGCCAGGTACACTGTTGCTGCATCAATTGACAGTAAATGAACACTTTCAGTATTTATTGTGAAGACTGTAAATAGGCTTGAAATCTGGATTGAATCTGGACCAAAACAAGGTTCACACTTTATTACCAGCAGAAGATGGCCTGATTAACAGGTCATTGAACACAAAGGGAGACAGACACAGTGCTACAGCACCTCACACAGTGATCAGAAATTCTGAATGGTCAGAAAATCAAACCCTAGTGTTATTAGTCTGTTTTGTCAGCATTAGAAACATCTTGCAGACACTATATAGATATAAATAATTTAATAACCTGATAATTGTAGAGTGAGTGACTCCTGTGGAATAGTACAAACTTGCCTTTTTGCTCTGGCTCCTACATTATAACAAAAATGGTTGAACCCTGCACTATGCAGTAAGAAATAGATCTGAAGTGTTTATTCAAACTTTTATTTAAATTTTATTTTAATGATGTTATGTATTGATCTTTAAATGCAGTAGGTTGGTCATGTAGATGTCCCAAAATATCAAGCTTTAACATAAGATAATATTGTAATATATATATATACCAGCAAATATAAAAGGAAAAAGGAAAAAGGGTATTTTACATAGAAACAAAAAGAATCCCTAGCACTCATGCTATTATATACAATATACATCCCCAGCACTCATGCTATTAGCCAGTGAATAACTATGCTACTTTATATTTAAAATAAAATNGCAGAAACATTATGNGGAGTTTCTCAAGGTGTCTAGCACTTGGCATATGTCCCAAAGGTGGGCTCCTAAAGATTTAAAGTTAGGACCACCATAGCAGAAATGCCTTGTAAGTGGCGGGTGGCTTAAACATGTATGTGCAGAAGTATGTGACTGACATTTCTGCCATTTAAATTGAAATATAAAGTAACATAATTATTCACTGGCTAATGACATGAGTGCTGGGGAATCCTTTTGTTTCTATATGTATGTATACATATATATATATATATATATATATATATATATATATCTAGAGAGAGAGAGAGCACAATGGACCAATTCAAGGAGACCATCTTGAACAAGGAGTACCTTTATATTTAATTTGAATAATCCCTTACCTGCTGACATTTATAGAACAGGATGACCGAAAGCAGGAAAAAGATAATTCCAACGAATGATATCGCAATAAACGAGCTCGGGCTGAAGAGCAAGTTATCAACATCACTTGTCACTGATTGAAATAACAGCATAGAAGTTATTAGACAGGTGTTATAATTACAGTTTCTTCTCGATAGTCCTAATCTATGAGAGACAACNTGGTTATGGATGGTGCCATCTTCTTTTTTGATTTGCTGCTAATTGATAATCAGGTTCTATATGTGTGTTAGAACCAATATTGAGTTAGACACTTTAGAGTAGCTTTATTGTGCACCACTTACCCAGGGGTAAACGCAGGGTTTGGGAAGGGGGGGTTTCTAAAGCATGTATGGTGTTGTGGAGATGGTGCAGTATATACAGTATATATAGGGTATATTAGGTGTCAGGTGTATGGGGTTTCTAAAGCATGTATGGTGTTGTGGAGATGGTGCAGTATATACAGTATATATAGGGTATATTAGGTGTCAGGTGTATATTTGGGTATATAGTAGTCATACTGTTTCTTTATAGTGTAATCTTCAGACCATTAATACACCCACATATATTACACTATGTGATATACCCTTACCCCCTTTATACTTATTATGCACTTTCCCAGCCCCATGATATAGGGGTCTGGAGTAGACACACTATATAAAGTACAAATTAGGTATATTCGTTTACTGTGAAGGAACATACAATACTGGTATATATAATATATATTATAGGATAGATTAGTGTCCAGGAATGGGCCTATATAATGTATATTGAGTGTCACTCCTAAATCTTGATATGCTACACATTATATAACGCCATCTCAGACCTCTAATTTACTTTATACAGTGTGCCAGTTCCTAATACTTAATATAACCAGCATATAATACAGCAACATTAAGGGGGTTTCTGGGCAACCCCCCCCCCCCCATCNCGCGTTTGCCTATGACTTACCTGCAACTAGTTTTGTATAGAAAGGCATTTTTGCAGATTCCTTTCCTGCAATGTTGGAGGCTAAGCAGAAAATGGTGCTATTACTCATATGTTCCTCCATGTTCAAGACACCTGTCACATGATTATTATGTAGTCTCTCAGTCACATTGCCTGGAAAAGGTTCTGAGTTTTCATACTTGCAGCTGAAATAAAGACATGTTGCCATTAATATNAAAAAATAGCTATTTAACATTTGAAAAGACATATGATTCATTTAAAATTTACCCGGTTATATTATATCATCATAAATATTCGTTTATTATATATGATATACATCTGCATTTTCCTACATGATACTGTAGGTGGATGACATCCATTCATCTGTCATATGTTGTTGTATAGCTCTACAGGTCACTCAGCGCACACATTGCACTTGTATATTTTCTAGATGCTATTATCACATTCTCACCTTATTCCAGGGCAATGGCGCCACTGTATGGTGGGCAGTGGAATGCCCCATGCTCTGCACAGCATTACCTGGTAACCTCTGGAGGAATTTATATTCATTTCCACTCTGGGAGAGCCTGCAACATATAGATAACACTGAGATCACTACAGGTTTATTTTTATATGTTACATCTTGCTACCATGCTGGTCTGAGTAATAATATATATTAACTGGTAGATGGTAGCCATCTATTAGATAACCAGTCTCCTAACTATCATTGCATCTGATAGCATTAACGTTACAATGATGTAATCCAGTTTGTCACTAGCGCATGTGCAATAATATGACTGGTAATGTGCCCAGATCACTCACTGATTGTTAATGTAAATGGCNACATTTATTTTTTCCGCACCATATATTATTAGAAGTAGGATGACTGGTGTGAGTGTATGGGCCTGTTGGCTCTTATATGCTGCCACATCCTATTTTTCCCTGTCTAGATACTGCACTCTTGAGATTATATAGATCTGCACCCACTGGAATAAGATTGGTTTTGGAAAGTGGTGATAAACTATTTTCGTACGACGCACGCTATGGTCACATGATCAACATCATAAGATTGGTTCTTCCTCACCAGTGATGGCTGCAGCTCCATGTTCTTTTATTCTACATATATCCATACGCTCATACTTATACACATAGAAGAGAAGAAGATATAAGCTGTAGCCATCACCAAGAGAGAAGCCCACCCAGAGTCTTCAGGCTGTGGAAACTGGCATTGAATCTTGTGATATTATCCCCACCCACAGAAACATAGGGCCAGATTCAGTTGTTTAGGCACTAATAATTTACTAAAGAGTGGGTAAAACCATGATGAATTGCAGGGGAGGTAAAATGAATGTCAGTGTGTGCATGCAGGGAGAATACTTTATTGTTGCATGTTGCACACAGATACTGACCAGCGTTACTGTTACACTGTTATTACACTTGTGCTGGAATCATCATCTCTCACCTCACTGTTAAGTAAGTTGTGAGTAAGTCAATAGTGATCTTAAGCTGACCCCATAAGTTACTGTACTGTTAGTGAGTTCAGCGCCTCACAACTTACTGTACACAATGATGGTGAAGGTCAGGAAGGAGCAGGCTTGTGTATTGCTGGCATAAAATGTATAATTCCCGGCCTCGTTTTTCTGCAGACGATTTAGTGTCACAGCGCTCCTGCTCCTAACATCAAACAGAGAAGAAATGGGTCACCTACTGTATAATGTATAGCTTTCATTTGTATTGTAACCCTGTACTGCAAGACTATAGAGCATCAGCATATATATATATATATATATATATATATATATATATATATATATATAAGCCACTTATGAGACTATGTAGTGACATTTTTTTATTCAGATAGCATATACAGGTAACCAACGTTTCACTCTACAAATGTTGACTTTCCCCAGGGTATAATTATATATTATTGGTTACTCTATATATGAATAAAAAGAATTTCGCGGTATACTTCAAATACTGCCATCTATAATTGTTTATTTGGTGAGCACCGTGATCAGCTATTTATATTGTGTGGAGTGACGGTATTCTTGGAACAACTATATAATAAATAAATAATTTGTTTAATTGATAAAGGGGGTCGCCAGTGGAATGGGGAAGAGGTGTTTTGGGGCGTTGGGTTGAACTTGCCTTGGTTGCCTTGGGCAGAATAGAGTAAGGGTATGAATTAGGTCGGCTTTAAGGTCCTTTCTTTTGATTCATTGCCATTTTAAATAGAGATTTAAGGTGTCGGAACTCTGTGCAAGTGTCTCCTATGAACTTTTATGGATGAATTATACATATAATTACATATATGGATATAATGAATTAATCATGTACGTGCAGAGAATTTCTAAGGATACCGTGTCTTCACCTTACCACCTAACGTTCACCTCTGCAAATCACTCCGATGAGTGTAGTAGCAATAAAGCAAACTTTGGCAAAACCAGGTTGAACTGCAGGGGAGACACGATATATTCTACCTCAACTCTAAATGAAAGCTTGAAAAGATAGCTGAAAGCTTTATGTGATTAGCCAAATTAGAGTTCTGTGCAATTACTCCTAACTTGGGATCAGCCCATGAATCCAGATCGGTTGAGATGAGTTTTTCAGTATTTATATGAATATTCCACTCCACTGCCTCCAATATCTTCACTGACATTTTATAGCGTCACCTTCAAACTGTTGGCACAGCGTATAGCTTCCCCACTCTTTTACCAAACCTGTATGGTCCAATGTGCTGTAGTGTCTCTTGTAAGGGAATGGTAGATGCATTGTCTACATTCTCAGGATTGATGTGTTCCCATTTCCAGGACAGAGCATCGGGGTATGCTTCAATATCCACCGTCAGCTCCAGATTATCACCCACGTTTAATGAAATGACTGTGTTTTGTGAAGTTGAGATATTGACAAAGCTTTTCTCTAAAGGAATAAGAGATAGTGGTTGTTATGCCCAGGTTCCGAAAGGAGGGTCAGCAACAGTACAGCATTCTGGCCTTAAGGTGAGTGTGACACAAATGGTTGCATTAGGCAGCAGTAATGAAGCTTATACCACTTTTCTACCAAAAACTTAGGTTTGACCGAGGTTTTTTACCCGTCAATTTCCTGGGACAAAAAATAAAAAGACCCCTCTTCCACTGCAGTGTGTTCCCATGTTTTTACTGATTAACTGCATTTCCCCGCATCTGAAAAGACCTAGGTTTAAAATACTCTGCCCTGGAAGGACATTGCAATGACCATTCAGCGCTGTTCAAAAAAAAAACCCCAGGTCTCAGCTCCACCACAGTTAACCTGGGAAAATCCCTCCATGTGGTTAAGATAAAAAGTCTGGGTCACTTAAACTGGGATTTTTACCTTGTAGCCATTTACACATCATTACGCTTCATCACCAACATGCAGTAGCGGAAACCCACCAGCAATGTCTGTAATTCTGTAGCTTGTGAAAATTGCCAAGTATTCAGAAATAAGGGAACCGATATTTTGTCCAAGGAAAATTAAACTTAATGGAGTGCGGGTGGGATCATGATGAGGTCACCTATGAGTTCACTTAAATTAGTCACTAGGTGAGGGGAAGGAGGTTGCTCCTGTAAAGAAGTCATCCATCTTTCATGTTACCTGTCCTCCACTCCATCTCTTGATAGCTTCATTTCTTTTTGCGTTCCAAGACTATGTGTTGTTGGTGACGGTAAGTAGGTTTAGTATAATGATGTGAAAAGCTCTGGTAGCTCAGACCATATAGTAGGGAGCTGAGGCGCCATGTGTATTAAGGGACTTGAATGTAGACTCCTCAGTCCATCTTTGTGGGTGGTCCATGGGAAGTGTTTTTAACTCTACATATGATTCATTAATGTTATAAAATGTTTATAAAGATATGTTCACCTGCATTTTTGTTGACCACTATTATTATTAATGTTAATTAATAAGTCAACACACAGTTTTTAGAGCACAAAAGTAGAGATGATCTGTTGGTTTGAAGAAGAACGGAATTGAAACGAAATAGAATTCCAGAGGTGTTTACAAGGGAAGGTGGAGGAGGAAGGAGGATGGCTCGGGAAGAGGAAGATGATGGGCGGGTCAGCGAGCTTACATGCAACGGGAGGGGAGGACAGTACAGAAGAATATTGGAAATTAGGTGATGGAGAGGTAGGCAAGTCTAAAGAAGTGGGTTTTGAGGGAGTGCTTAAAGGTATGGAGAGTGTTGGTTGATTTAGGTTGTACGTATGATCCATTTGGATCCCAAATTTGATATTCCAAAATTGAAGAATTTAAATAATCCAGTTTAGTAAGTGTGTTGTCCCACAAGTAAGTCCCCATATATTTTGTTTGTAAGTATGGATGGAGGAGGGGGGTGTGCTACATAGGATGTTTAATACAGCGAATAAATAATTAAGAAAAGCAACATATAGCACAACATTTTTTGTCATAGGCCCCTAAATGTTAGATTACCTATAACTTGGAGGTTTGCAGAAACTCTGTTGGAGCCTGGTCTGTTTTCACCTATACATGTGTAGTCCCCACTGTCTCCATAATCCACAGAAGGAANCCGGATGGTGGAATCAGTTATCCAGGTTCCATCTGAATAATTATATTCTATGTCTCCTGTTATCTTATGCAAGAAAACAAAACCCTGGTTAGTCACAGTTACAGATATACTAACTACATAATGTCATGTATAGAGGTATTTACATTTTTTCTTGTGTGTTCCCATCTTATAGAAGGTTTAGTTGTATCAGTTGCTGTACATTTAAGTAGAAAATCCTCTCCGTGAATTCGGATGTATTTTGTGGACTCCAGCGTTACAAAAGGTGGTTTCTTTGACACTAAGCAAAAAAAAAATACAAAATTCTACATGAAGTCAATTAATTTTATTGTATTGTATAAAATTATTAGGTTGATTTGATGGGAATGAAGTATTGTTACTTACTGCAGATAGATAGACACACAAAATCAAATAATTTTATAAGCTAATAAAGAAAAGGAATAGGCTATTTTATTCCCCTTTTCCACTGACAAATAAAACCTGGGTTTATGCACAAAGACCCAGGTTTAGTTTGGTGGAAAAGGGTCCCAAGAAATTAAACCCGGGTAAAGTGACCCAGGTTTTTACCTGGGACAAATGCAGGGTTTTTACCCAGGTTGCTACAGTGGAAGAGGGGTTTCCCTTTCAAACATAGTAGGTAACTACTAGGTAATACTCTACTCCATGAAGTGGAAATGGTGTCAACCCAGGTTCACCTTGCACTGGAAAAGGTGTCTTGTTTTTTTTGACCTGGGAAAAATGCAGGGTACAAACCCAGGTCTGAATCTGGTTTCTTGGTGGAAAAGAGGTATCACATAGACACAAAATGATCCCCAGCACTCTTGCCATTAACCAGTGACTAACTATATTAGTCTATTTAAAAAAAAAATGTAACATTAGTTAGACACATTTGCAAATATATAATAAGCCACCAGCTACTTACAAGGCTTTTCTGCTAGCTGTGGTCCCCTCCTTGGGTCATTTATAATGTATTAAATTGAGAACAACATTCAACATGAGAAACCCCCCATACCGGCTCCAAATATTTCTGCACCTTCTCTTGGCTGAGGTCACAGGTGGCTAATCATATATTTGCAAATGTAACTAATATTTCTGTCTTTTTATTTTAAATACAGAATAGCAAAGCTAGTTACTGGTTAAAGCATGAATGCTGGGGATCTTTTTGGACCGGATCCAGACTGTGATTAATTATGCGTTTTCCCCAGTCTGGGTTCAGTTGTATGTAAAATGACATGCGCGTGTACACTTGGCCTACGTAAATTTCTTAAGCATAAGAAAGCAAAAGGAGAATAGGAATCTGTATTCGGACAAATGAAAATTCATATATAAATACCACATATACATACCAAATAAATACTCTTCCTTTAGAACCATTTTCTGGTGTGTACCAGTTACTAATATGGAATCAGGTGAAGTACCACTGACCGATCACGTCATTAGCTTAATTCATTTCTTCACTCACATCCCTCTCTCTACACTACTCTGTTATTAGGAGATTAATTCACCTATCTTTTACCCCTGTAATATTAGAGTAATAGAGGCAGCCCCATGTGTATTATGTGTACACAAATACCACTTTGCGCTCCCTATACGTAAAAAGTTAATTTGTGTTAATTTCTGCACCTACTGTGTGTTACAATATTACCTGTTTTTACTGAGAGTGCTATGCGGATGGATTTTTTCTCAGTGCCATTCACCTTGGCCAAACATGCGTATGTCCCCTGGTAGTCTTTTTGCACATTATAGATGGTATATCCTACTTTTGCATTGAATGATGTTACAAGAGGCTTCTTTATATGTTCTGGGTGTATTAGAGATATCATAGACTCATTAATTGAAGGATCTGTTAGCAGACATGGAAGCACAACATCTGTCTCTTCGTAAGCTATTATTCTTTTTGCAGGAGTATTCCAGTAATTAGACGTGTCTAATAAAGATAAAAAAAATATAACATTATAAGATAAATACAGCGGCTCATACGATAATATTCTGTTTGAAGAATGTCAGTTTATTCTATATTAAAAATTGTAAAATGTACATCATGCACTGTACATGGTAAAATATATGTGGAAATTTATGTGGAAGTTCCCCGATATTCTCTGCACTATGACACTTGTTCTTTCTGTAATGCAAAACCATAAAACCATGTAAAAAATGCTTTATATGGCTTCCCAACTGAGATAAAAGAAGAGAAGAAGAAAGGGGGAGAGAAAGAGGGGATAGACAGGGGGGAGACAGCGAGAATGACAGGAGAGAGAGGGGGGGGAGAGGAGAGAGTGAAAGGAGAGAAGGAGCGAGTGAAAGGAGAGCGGGAGAGAGTGAAAGTGGAGAGGGAGAGAGTGGAGAGCTTGAATGGAGAGAAGTAGAAGAAAAGAGACAGGGAGGGAGAAGAACAGTATGAAGAGAGAGGAGAGAGAGCGAGAGAGAGAAGGAGACAGTGGAGGGAGAGAGGGGGAGAGAGAGAAAATGGACAGAGAGAGCAGGAGAGTGAGAGAAATAGGGGAGAGGAGGGGAGAGTAGACAGAAAGGAGAAAGAGAGAGAGAGAGGGAAGAGTATAGAGAAAGGAGAGAGAGAAGGAGACAGTGGAGGGAGAGAAGGTTAGAGGGAGATAGTGGATAGAGAGAGCAGGAGAGTGAAAGAAGGAGAGAGTAGAGAGAAAGATAGAAGAGAGGGGGGAGGGAGTAGAGAGAAAGGAGAGAGATAGGGAGAGAGCGGAGATAGAAAGAGAGAAGGAGTAGAGAGAGAAATGAAGAGGGGGAGATGTGTCTTCTTCTCTTGCCCTGGTGAAACACGCAAACACTTGAAAATTTTTTTTTATAAAAATAAGCTTTTTATAAAATATGATGTAAACACAGTTTAGTGTATTGTGACCATTTACATTCAGATGCATTACCTCTTACAAAGAGATGGACTGAAGCGCTCTCTGAAGACCTCGTAATGTTATATACACATCTGTAGGGTCCTGTGTCTTTATAAGTCGCACCCTCTATTCTCACCACTGTCATGTTGTCTTGTTGTATCTGTTTCCTTTCATTGTTTGTAAATTCCCATTTCACTGGCGTTCTACCATAACAGGTTAGATTGAGCGATTGTCCATTTTGTACAATGATTTCGCGTCTATCAGGGTCAAGGATTGGAGTGGACAAACCTGGAGGAACAAATAAAAAAATACCTCAAAGAAGTCAAAACTGGTTCTCCACGGTAACAGGTCAGATGTTACCAGAAGCATAATCTGTCCACCCCAAAACAATCAAGCCATATATGATATAGTGCTGGCTGTAGTAAAAAAGAAATAATACATAACTATACAGTATTATAGCACTAGGGGAGCATATATTGAAAGATAAGTTTCCCATTCACATAAGGGCTTAATATGCCCCCTAATAGTAATCATAGGGGCATAGGGAGCGCTATAAGGGGCTGATACAATGTGCTGCGAAGACGTGAAAAAGCTGGTTGTGCACTTTCTCCCATCTATTACGGAACAGCTCGTGTTTTTTTAAAGATCCATTGAATCAGCCCTTTATTTTGGGAAACATGTCAATAACATGAGACTTTCAAACACAAGCACTCTCAGAAGTGTTTCTAGCAGTAAAAGCGCTATGGTATATGCAGGCACCATACGTAAATTTATATCCACTGCCACCAAGCTATATTTCTATGCTTATTCTGATTTTGACCATCGACATTCTGTTGCTGTGATATGTGAATGGATGTATGTAAAAAGAAGCAAAGTTGACTGATACACTCGAAGCCCACCCCTGTACGTAAAAACTTCCAATTCTAGGTTTACTAGGACTGGATGTGCTCAGGTCACAGCCATCCTTAAGCTGGGCATCCACTACAACGATTCTCGTTTTTGAAAGAAATTGTGAAAGATTTTTCCCTTGATGAACGTGTCACTATCAGTACCATACACTAGCCATTATCTTTCCTCCCCCAAAAAATGGTAGTATACTTAACGATTTAGTATTATTGTTTTGAAATTCTGTGGAATTTTCTTTTAATGCCTCTGTGGTTCTCCTGATTTTTGGGCAGAGCTCCTGGAATCCCGGGTGAGCAGGGAAATCTTTGGGGTATGATAAAGGTATTAAACGCAAATCACTGCCTCACATCCTGCCCTTCAATCAATGCATTGCGTTACTATGCATGGGCGGGCCTTCATGGGGTCATTAGTATCATTAAGCCCCACTTATCCTTAGTAACTCTATGGATGTCTCCATACTAAATAAAACACCTGCAACTATGCTTTAAAGCTGTGTTTTATGTTGTCCTAATACAGTGACTCATTCCTATTATGATAGGAGGGATGTCTGAAACATCAATACAGGAAGAAGGAATAGGGAACTTGTGTTTCTTGAATATGGCAATTTCTCAAGTTTAGACATTACAGTAACTACAGTTATATGAATGTAACGCCAGTGACACAGAATATTATCTGTTCTAAAATCTCATCTATAAACAACAACAAACAATAAGGATGTTGTCAGATGGCAACCAGTCAGATTATTTCTACCATGGGCTGCAAAATTTGCTTAACACATTGCAAGGATTTCTGACTTATGGACCCTACTTCACAAGTCTATCATGCAAATTTCCAGAAGATGCATAAATTCCAGGCACTGCAGCAATTTTCCCGGGGCCAGGGCTGAGGCAGTGATTTTTTATGTAAATCACTGCCTCAGCATATCTCATAACCTTCCAGGGGNCAGAGATCAGGACAAATAAGTCCCACCCCCGACTATAACCCACCCAGACGTTGGAACCCATCAGAGGAATGTCAATCATAACACTGGATCATGTGAATTGCAATGAAATCGGTTGGAAAATGTCTAATGCATTCTAGAATAGGACAGATGGAATCAGGCTGTTATAAGTAACACTTTTCCCTTTTTACATGTCTAGTAAATTTAGCAATGTGGCCAAGGAAATGGTTATGTTTGTTCCTATGATAACTAGGGAGTAGTGTGGGAAGTTTTGAGAAATGAGAGGGAGCTGTTGGGAGTAGGGTGGAAAGTTTTGAGAAATGAGTGGGAGCTGTTGGGAGTAGGGTGGGAAGTTTTGGGAGGTGATTAGGGAGTTGTTGGAAATAGGGTGGGACGTGGAACATTTTGAGAAATGGGTGAGAGCTGTGAGAGTATGGTGGGAATTTTTGGGAGGTGGAAGTTGTTGGGAGTAGGGTGGGAGTTGTTGGAAATAGGGTGGAAAGTTTTGGGAAGTAGGTGGGAGCAGTTGGGAGTAGGTTGAGAATTATTGGGAGTTGGGTAGGAGTTGTTGGAAATAGAGTGGGAAGTTTTGAGAGTTGGGTGAGAGTTGTTAGGAGTTGGGTGAGAGTTGTTAGGAGTTGGGTGGGAGTTGTTCGGAATAGGGTGGGAAGTTTTGGGAAATGGGTGGGAGCTGTTGGGAGTACAGTGGGAAGTTTTGGAAGTTGGGTGAGAGTTGTTAGGAGTTGGGTGGGAGTTGTTGGGAATAGGGTGTGAAGTTTTGGGAAATGGGTGGGAGTTGTTTGGAGTAGAGTGGGAAGTTTTAGAAGTTGGGTGATAGTTGTTGGGAATAGGTTGGGAAGTTTTGGGAAATGGGTGATTGGGAGTAGGGTGAGAAGTTCTGGGTGTTGGGTGAGAGTTGTTGGGAATAGGGTGGGAAGTTTTTTGAAATGGGTGATTGGGAGTAGGGTGAGAAGTTTTGGGTTTTGGTAATGGGAGTTTATGAGGGTTGAGCGGGAATTGTTATTTTAATTAAGTTGAAGGAAGAGGAAGATCTGTTTATTAGCTGAAACATTTTTGCAAAAAAATGAAAAATGATTATTTAAATAGACACCAGAATTAAGAACATGTTTCTAGCATCTCAGGCATCCTGCCCCGCTCTGCCCCCAGTCTTGCCCATCCAGATGAAGCCTGCCCCTGTGCTTTGATGCATATCAATTCTTGAACCAGAGCTTGATCCTGCCCGCCAGTCCTTCGAGCCCTGCTCATGTTTCCTAGTAGTCATTGTGGTTAGTTATAGAATTCATACATCAGGCAGTGGAGACATGACATGTGGTCGGCTGCTGTGGTTAGCTGAATAACATTTTGCACTTCTGATCTATATATGAGATCTCCCCAACCGAGATCTGCTTCGTGTTTGGTTGTTATTGGCATGGTTTCTTTCTGGTAGCACCATGTACTATTAATGCATTATAGCCTTGGTTATAGCTCTTTAAAAATAAATATTTAGGGGTCGATTTACTAGGGTTGATCCAGGGTTTTAAAGAAACTAAGAAATAATAGTAACTGCATACTGGGGTAAGACCACTGTGATTTGCAGGATATGAATTTGATGTTTCTGTGTTCAGAACCCTACTCACAAAGCCATGTCTGTAATGAGATCCATTAGTCCTTTACCCAGCCAATTGTATAATTTAAATAACTCCCCCCTCCCCCCCAAAGGTGAAACTAGATCCGTACAACCATTGTTCCAATGTCGAGTAACATGGTTTTGGGGTTGAAAATGGTGAAAGGCCCATTGGAGTACCCAGAGAGCCAGGGTTCCCGTTCACACAGCCTATGGGCCGTTTTGACAATGGAGGCCTGAAGTTGTAGTCCTATTAGCCCCATTTGGCTGTTACAAGCATAAGAACAAATCAGGTGGAATTAGCTCCTGGGAGATACCATGTTGAAATGCAGGAGGAGCCTATTTAATATGATTTTGTTTTTGCCTGTAGGAACAATACTTTGTGTTATCTTATTGCATCCAAATACCAAAAGGGTATTTAAAGAGTAATTTAGATTTGGGTTAGGAAACATCATCTCTCAGATCTAATCATGTTTCTCCTGTTTAAATTTACCCCCCCCCCCCCTGCAGTCCAGCATGGTTTGCTCGGGTGTACATTTCCACCAGTTTCGCTGGGAACATATTTGCACAATTTCTTCAGTATGATAGCCGGGAACATTCGTAGTATGTACACACACTAGCCAGAGAATGACTAGCCAGGCTCGGTCAACGCACTTTGAAGCTTATTGTTCTAACACAATAACTGGCTAATTAAAAGTTTCAATGTTGCATTAAAGTTAACTTAGGAACTCACCATATCTCACGCTTGATAAGATCAAGAGGGTCAGTGCTGCTGTGGCCATTGCTATCTTCTAGAGAACAGATCGGCTGTAGCTGTCCAGGACAACAGCAGAAGTGTATGAACTGGAAGCAGCCCGAGTGTAATGAACATCAGTATGATTGACACATGCCTCGAGATTGCCAAACTGCTCACCACAACGTGGTAACTATCTCCAGCTCATAAAGAAAACACAGCCTCGAGAAAACTGAATGAAAAGAGGAAGGAGAGGCAAAGTGCGACTTTAGATTTATTCGTCTTCCCCGTAGTCTTTGTTTCATAGAAAGGACTCCCACAAAATGGCACCAAGGCGTGGGATATCCACCATGCACACCTCTGGATCCATCCGATTGCCTTCATTTTATTTAAAGTTCCTTTCAAACAAAAAGATAATTATACACTGCTAACCTACATGGGGTTGGTACAGAATTCAAGATTATACAAGGACGATGTTGAATTTGGATATTAGTAAATCAGGAGAATCAAAGAATCGAACCCAGACGAACTCCCATGTCTCTCCTCTCTCTCCTGTGTGGACTATGGATGGACACCATACACACGCATATACATACATATATTTATATATATTTTTATATATATATATATATATATATATATATATATATATATGTGCTCTGGGTAGATCATATCTGCATGTAAAACCTTTATGCCAATGGCATATCATCCGCATGCCTATCGCCACCCTTCCGTGCCGTGCAGGGTTTAGACAATTGGATGTTTCAGAACACCCTGCACCCTGCATCTCTAGGCAGATGGATCTGTGTAATAGCTAATGGCAGGGACGTCACCTGAATTAAGCTGGCCATACACTATAAGATAAATTGTTCCTTTCGAAAGATTTTTCAAGAGTGGGCAAAACCATGTTGAATTGCAGGGGAAATTGAATTAATTGCAATCAGTATTACAGGTGAGAGATGATGTTTCCAGCCCAAGTGTAATAACAGTGTAACAGTAACGCTGGTCAGTATCTGTGTGCAAAATGCAACAATAAAGTATTCTCCCTGCATGCACACACTGACATTCATTTTACCCCCCCTGCAATTCAACATGGTTTTGCCCACTCAAAAAAATCTTTTGATTGCATACAATTTATCTTACCGTGTGTACCTAGCTTTACACTCATGAGTTACACTCTTATGGGCAAAACCATGTTGAATTACAGGGGAAGTAAATTTAATTAGTTGCAATCAGTCATCACCGGGCCACTGCTGGGGGGTGGAGGGACGGCCGGTCCCGGGACTGTAGGCCCGGCTGTCCCCCCCTGATGACGGCCCTGCATGTGTTCAATGAAGCTGTGGAGGGCTCTCAGATAACGCTTGCTTCCTGCCTGTCCCACTGCTGGAAATACTCCCAGGATGTAGATCGGGATCCAGCGGATTCATATCCACCCCAGATACAACCCAAGTACTGGGAAAGTGGCACATTTTATCTTAAAGCTGGTATTTTCAACCAGTTTTTTCAGATGTAGTGTACAGTACATTTCGTTTGTCTTTATATAAGGCCATAAATCGGCTTTCTAAGGGCGGCCGCTGTTCATTGTGAGATGTCATTGCATCTTCTCAACAGCAACATTCAGCAGACCTCAGAGGGCGTCTGACAAGTTTTCACTGGAATAAATCTTTTATAAAACTTCTGACAGTTTATTTTGTCCTCAGCAAAGAAATGAAACACGGTGTCATTTTCTTTTCTATTCCATTCTGTGTGACACGTCCAAAAAGTCTTAGGAAAGCACTTTGTCCACATTGTCTCCTGATGTGACTTTATACAACTGAAACACGTTTCTTTTCTTTGCTGTCATTTCTGCACACAATGTACCGTATGGAAAATAACTTTATAAAAGAACAATCTTCATACAAAGTGACAAAAATAATTCTGTTCTGACACAAAAAGCGATACTTGAATACATGATTATTTAGAGCATATTGGACAATTTATATTCAATGATAAAACTCATGTTTAAAACATGTAACAGTGACAACAAAAAAGTGCACAAAACAGGATTACTTTACATATAGCATTCAATAGATTGTTTTTGCGGTATTGTACTTAAAATGTGTGTGGCTATATACAGAGGTCATGCATAAAGTATACATTCTAGTTTTATAGCTTCTATGTGTAGGTTCATGATTTCTAGTTACCGGTATATGATCTTCTACAGAGCCATGACGTAATGTTCTAGTTGTTGTACAATACGGAGGCTGTATAGATTAGGTCATAGTTGTGTAACACTACTACTATCTGCTGACTACGTGTATAAAGACCAGGGTTGTCAACCCTTGGCTTCTCCCTTCCTTGGCAGTATGGGGCTGGGGCTTGGGACGTGATTTAAGCAAATGATGTCCCAATCCCCGCTCACTGAATGGCAAAGCATGCATTGGCTATGGATGAGCGGGCTTGATGATGTAATAATCCGGCAATGGATGGAGGCAATGATCCACATTATAATCACTGCCTGAGCCCAGGATCTAAATTAACTAAGCAGGGAGATTGAAAAGTGGGGACATTACCCATAGCAACCAATCAGAATCAAGCTCTCAGTTTAATTTTACATACTGGAGATTGTGAGCTCGATTGTGATTGCTACATCCCCACTTTTCAATTAGTCAGGAGATTTGCTGACTCTCCCAGGATACCTGGAGAATTGCTGCATATGAAGGAGTCTCCCGGAAATGTGGAGACACAACAATGATATATTGCATTATATATCACTCTTAAAACGTCGTACCTATTTCTCATTTCATTTGTTTAACAAGCAATTTCCAAATAAAAAAAAAAAAATTAATACCCAAGGGTGGAAGATTCAAACTCACTCTTCTGTAGAGTATAAAGTGAAACTGAGAGCCTGAATCTGATTGGTTGCTATGGGCAACATCCCCACTTTTCAGTCTTCCTGCAATCTCCCTGCTTAGTACATTTAGGCCAATATGTGCAAGTCCTATAGCAAGGAGACCCAGGCCTGGAAAGGGCAGAGCCGATACGGGGCGGGCCTGGAAAAAGAAGTTGTCTTTAATTGACATTTAAGGACAGTGCTCACACATGGAGTACTAAGCACTGTCATAAACGGCCAACCCTTGACAGCCTGAGTAGCAATTTCATGCATTGCTCTTAAAGAACAGGCAAATCTCTCGGATCTGTGCTGGAGACAAGTTATTTATGTAAATCACTGCCTCAATCCGCAAGTGTTGCTAAGGAAAGGCGGGACATCATCTAATTAAGTCCCAGTTTATCCTCAGTAAGCCTATACGTGACAGCTTTGGTTAGGCAGGGGTGGGGCTTCAGGCATTTGCATTAATCAGACCCTTAAACCCTTCCCCCCGGTGCAGCGTCTTGTTTGTTCCAGGAGCTACGGCTTGTGCAATGCATAAAATGTCCACTGAACTGAAAAACTCAACCACACACTGAGCTACATTCATTGCATGAGACTAGACAGGGACTGGCTGGACATGGGGGGAGGTCAAAGGGCATCTTACCCAGCTCTGAGATATTAACAATTGTTATTTACAGGCAAATCTCAGAGAACATTACAAATAACATGATGTACTATAAAAGCAGACCAGTAATGAGACCAGGGCCTATATTTACTAAGCGTGGAGATTGAAAAGTGGGGATGTTGCCCATAGCAACATCACATTCTCCAGTATGTAAAATGAAAGCTGGAATCTGATTGGTTGCTATGGGCAACATCCCCACTTTTCAAACTCCCTGCAATCTCCCTGCTTAGTAAATTTAGGCCCAGAAATCCAACAGCCTGTCGATACAAGGAATTAAAAAGCATATTATACCTAGACCAGTTTATAGTGTTCTGCAAATGAGGAACTGGTTTCATTATAATGAGAATAGATGACGTTTTCTCTAACATGATCTGGGGCTGAACATAAAGCGTTTCCTGTGTCTGCTAAAACAAATTTAGAAAAAGAAATGCAGCATTTTTTGTATTATTGCACATTTTCCTTCCCTGTAAGAATTGGCCAACAACTTCCAACAGAGATAGAGACTTCCCTTTTTTTTTATAAACCTTTCTCTACATACAAAAATGTGGTTCTTATCTGAAATATATGCATCTAGTTGGTTTATATACAATATTAAAATTCAGCCATAGCTTGATAATCCCCAATTTCATGTCTTGTACCGTTACCTTAATACTTTATACTGAAAAGCAGAATATACGAATGAATATGACCTATTCTTTCTTTCCTTCCTACCACACTTCCCCGATAATAAGCCCTACCCCAAAAATAAGCCCTACCCTAATGTTTGTAAAACCATCCAAAATAAGCCCTACCCAGAAATTAAGCCCTACCCAGAAATTAAGCCCTGGTGAATTCCCCAGTTTCTAATAAAAAAGAAGCAGGACTTGGGGGCATGATAGGTATAAAAGCAGGACTGAGGGGATTGATGGGTATAAAAGCAGGACTGGTGAACATGATGGGGTTAAAAGCAGGACTGTTTATATAAATCTCTGTCAATGTTAATTAAAAAATAAGCCCTACCCCAGAAATAAGCCCTATGGACAGTGTCTTATTATCGGGGAAATACGTTATATAATTATCGATGGCGGTGAGAGGTATAAATGATTGTTACCTTGTATATATTGTTTATCTTCTTAATTACCGTAACTTGTTGGTCTTATGACCCTCAGTTGCACTTACTATTTAGATCATGGCATAAATTTACTAAGCAGGGAGATTGCAAAGAGATTGAAAAGTGGGGATGTTGCCCATAGCAACCAATCAGATTCAAGCTCTCAGTTTTTCATTTTACATACTGCAAAATTTGAGCTCAATCTGATTGGCTGATATGGGCAACATCCCCACTTTTCAATCTCCCTGCTTAGTAAATTTAGGCCCTGGTGTTGCATTGAGTAATATGTAAGGACAGTGGAAATAAAGTATTATGTACAGTGATGGCCTTAATGAATACGAAAAACATAGATTAAATGTGAATAAAAACTATGTAAGCTGCAGAAGCTCATGTAAACACATGACTGTGGAGCAATGTGTAGAAGCTACACAGGACATCGACGTTGGTTGTTTCCTGTGAGAATAACAAGTATACAGGGTATTTATTCTTAGTTACTGGCAGTATATAAGGGGAAGGCGTTNACTCTATCCTCTTATATGTAGCAGTGACTTTGTTAAAAAGTAATCCCAATATTTTCTATTTTATAAGTGATACACTATGTATATTGTTAGGTGTATGATCAAGGTAATCAGAAAAAATGAAATGGACATCAATAAGATAAACACTAATCCATCACTGGAGCTGTGGTTGGAATACTGATTTGTCTTTACACCAAACGGAATCCATACGGGAAAATGCCTTAGTTTCTGATTGGAAAAACACAATTTTATAGAAGTCTGAATCTGTTCCCATATTTTCAACTAAAAAGTCTAAAAACTTTCTTTTTCACGTTTTTATATANTATGCAGGTGGAGGCGTAACTGTTACTGATTGACATTCATGATCCCCCTATGAAGAGGACGGAGTGATGGAGGGAGTGCGTCCAGCATAGTATCGC
>JABWIB010003658.1:11446-27497 GCA_016617825.1 Platyplectrum ornatum
ACTATCTCCCTCTCGACCTCTCCCTCTCTCTGGACATCTCCCTCCCTCCGGGTCTTCCTCCCTATGTTCCTCTCTCTCTACAACTCCCTCCTGGTCTTCCTTTCTTTCAACATCTCCCTCCCTCTCTTATATATCTGATGAACTATAACATCACACAGAAGGATCTGAGAGACATTTACATGTCATTATCATACACTCCATCTCAAGTCTTTTTATCGATGTAGACTGAAGAGCGGTGTAAAATCACACTGCAATGTAACATTGCTGGTCTGAAGGGTAACGTNG
This sequence comes from Platyplectrum ornatum, assembly GCA_016617825.1. Lineage (NCBI taxonomy): Eukaryota > Metazoa > Chordata > Amphibia > Anura > Limnodynastidae > Platyplectrum > Platyplectrum ornatum. Next base: position 11,732 of record JABWIB010003658.1, read on the forward strand.
TCACTCATGTGTACACTGTAAGCGTACAACTATATTCTAAATGAAGTTTTCTGTNTTAAGTGAATTTTTATAAATATTTTTAATTTACATTTAAGTTTTCTGTTTTTAGAACTGTTCCATTAAAGGGTTAAACAACACATATTCTGTTCTAACAGGTCACTGCTCCTCACAAAATCTATTCCTATTTGCTGTGGCTGAATGCATGGCTGCTCCGTGATTTACACACGGCTTAACATGTCAATCAGCAAGTGGTCCCTTTCCCACCTCAGCCTTTTACCCCCGGAGAGACGCACTTTTCTCCCCCCTGTGCCATCTTACCTTGACCTTCTCTGCCAGTGGGTTCCACCTCTTCCACAGAAGCCACCACCCAGAGAGGGAGTCTCCGTAGTTTGTGAGGTCAGTCTCGTCCCTGCTTCCCACATCGATGGCTATCACCACCTTGGCCCCCATGGAACGGGCAACNTCGGCTTTAAGAGAACACAGGAAAGGAAGAAATGACAGTCTGAACTTAAGTGTGCAGATAGATGACAAACTATGGAGACCACATGTTCCCATTAGACAGTGCCCAGAATGGGAAAGGGGGATGGGGGCTAGACTAGGTCCTTGTGAACTACAAATGGCCCATGATGCAAGAGTGAAAGAAAAGTACACGGCTAAAGACAATNTGTCTACCCAGAATGCTCTGCTGGTACGGGCAATGGGTGGTTCCTAGCCTAACACTAATAGCAGTAAATACCTGGCAGGTTGTTGATGTACCCTCCGTCCATCAGCAGATGCCCATCCTTGGGGTCACAGAGAGGTGGCATATAACCAGACAGAGACATGCTGGCACGGACATACCTCCAGAGGCAACCTGAAAAGAGAATACAAATTAATCACAGTGGTGTGAAGAAAGAGGGAAGACCCACTTGCAAGAGGCCACCCAGTAATTTATATACACATTTTTATATACACAACTGTACAAAAATTCCCTGAACTAGAGGTATGAATGGATGTGAATATGGAGAGGGAACACCAATCGTGCAACNTAAGCAGGTACATCCACTTGTGAACTCAGCCTGCCCCTGTTGAATGTTTCAAGTCTTAATGTGTGTCAGTTGTTTACTATGAGTGCACATGCCATATGCTCACATGGCAATTCAAATCCAAAGTTTGGAAACAATGTGTACATGGCTCACGTCATTGGTAACTCCATATTTAATAATGGCTGACTTCAGCATAGACACTAAATGGGTCCAGTTCAGTTTGTTCATTCTCCATTTTTAGCAATGGCCCTATGTCATTATACATCGCCTTGGTAATAAAGTGAACAGTATGGTATCGCACACAGGAGCAAGCAGTGAGGGATGGACATTTTCTCCCGCATTTTCCTCTCCTTTCTAGTTATTTCATGATACATAATAATGTACAAAGATGGTTCGAGACTCCAACATTGCGAGACCTGTGGGATTTCTCCGGCTCCTGCAGACACCACCACCTGAAGCTGTCAATATCCACTAATCACTTAGCGCAAGCACCATCATGCATTATTCATTGGTAGATACCCAACCGGGGCAACTCTGCTGGCTCCTCCATACTCCAAAGAGCACACAGTGGCTTAATGCACCTCTCAGTTTAATGGCATGCTGGATTAATGGAAGTGGTAAAGGCATGTACAGATGTGCTGGCTAATATTACAAAGGTCACCCTCATTGCATGTTATCCAAAAGTGACAATAAACTTACTATTATCCTTTATTTATACAGCACCACACAAAGCGTGTCTAGTATAAAAGAATGCATAATAAAAGAGCAAAACAATGAACAAGCNAAAGAGAAAAAGTTCAAACAAGGTAAAACAGGAGGAGGAGGATTGGGCAACTTTACTAAACCGGTGTGAAAATCTGAGGGGAGTTTCAGAGTAGGGGTACAGCACAGGAGAAGTCTTGGAAGCAGGAGTGAGATAAGGTGATGNTGATGATGATAATGGAGGAGATAATTAGACAGAGAGTGGAATTTAAAAGGCATCAACATTTTTCCCATTTATTTTGAAACTAATATAGTGTTTGGAATTAGTCCTGCGGTGTAAATAGAGGTTGTTTTTTAATTCATTGTGTGGTATTAATGACCTATGACATTTCTATTCATTCATCGCCATTGCTTTTATGCTTCAGTTTAGATCTCATTAGTTTACAGTCAACACCAGCAATGAAATAGAAGNTCTTGACCCTGGGAGGAGGTGGCCGCTGACTTCATTCCAGACAGGATTTCTGACCCTGCATAAGATGCAACTGCAGGAAAGGACATCTGGTCTCCCGTGCTCATTAAGTCCGGGATGGAGTGGGTGTGATAGCGGGGAAGAGAGGATTAATGATGCTGAGAGTTTCCCTGATCGCTGTGAGTCACCTGGCAGATCNGAGTATCAGTGAGAGGGTATAATGATGCGGTCTAGAGTGCAGTCGAGCAGGCTACACGGGTACAGTTTAGCTTTATTGTTTCTGGAACTGAAGTTGCTCATACACCGCTCTAAACACCTGCTACTAAGGACACTGTAAGAGCCTGATGGCTGAGTGTACGTCCGCAACACTGTCATTCCCAGGGGGTCACACACTGATCAGGATCAGTGATATCCTAAATTTCACATTACACTTCTGTCTGAGAACCAGCCAATCCCATGGGTGAATTCACTTTGCCCCCCGCCCCCACACTTTTACCCATAATCCTTATCTCATTATACACGTTATTTATATATTATTTCCTCCAGTTTTTTATGGTCTTTTTTGCTTCCACTAATCAACCTGTTCTGTAGCTTTATGGTAATGGAANTTTTTGGTGTAATTACTTTGAATGTTAACGAGCTGATGCATATTTATATAAACGATCTAATATTACACAACCTCTGTCCTCGTTTCTAAGAGCGTAACCTATTATGTTCACAAAAAGACAAAAACTAATAAAATATTTAGGAGGAAGCAGGGAGATGACCAGGCAGCAGACAGAGGCTGTAATGTTAAGGGTGTGTAATAATAGTAATAATAACAATAAGTCATTTCCATATGTCTGCAGACATCCATTATTATTAATTTGCAGGCATGAAAATACAGACAGCTTTATAATTACCATGCTAATCTGTAAACAAACAATACTACCCCACTGAAGGTTAGCAGTCTCAGGTCCTAGCTTAAAAGGAAACCATTCAAGACGGGGTACAAATTACATAGGCCAGGCCTACTGGACTGATTGCCTTTTTTATTAGTCAGTGACTATCTTCCAATAGGCTGTAAATGTTCCCCATTTCCTAGCAACAGAAAGCCTGTATAACCAACCCCAGCATAGTCGCTGTCACCCAGGACCCAGAATCCTCTGGTGTTCATCGCCTTTCGCAGCAGAGGAGAAAAGCTGACAAACAACTGCAAGGGTAAGTTAAGTATATTATAACTCATGAAAAGAAATAGTTTGGTGGTTGGTCAGCTGGAGGTATGCAAGGAAAGAGATTGGAAGGCTGGAGACACAGCCACATCCCCAATGGTTTGGACACATCCCCTTTACTGGCTTACTTAATCACCTATGGGGGAAGCCAGGCCCACTCACACAGCTTAGGATTCACCAGAATTTTGCCTACCGTCCGTGTGCACCCTCATCGCAGAGGCTGTGATGTCTGTGGTGATGTTGAAGTATGGAATCCATAGATCCTACAGGGAAAGAAACAGGAAACATTAACAGGTTGCCTAAACTTGACGTGACAGCGGCCATATTGGTGAACAGAAGATGGGAGCTCACCTCAATCTGCTTGTCTTTGAAAATACAGCTGATGCTGTTGTTGAAGGCGGCTCCGGAAAACATGGATGTGATGGGATAGGTCAGGTCTAGGACCTTCTTAAAAACAGAGGTCATATCCTGGAACGGGAGAAAAAGCAGGAGTATTAACNACAGATAAGATTAGTGCAGATGGTATAACGGATGCTCCTGTCAACGTTAATTAATGCAAAAAAATAACCCAGATCGATCAGACGGCACGTCAAGATTAACATATGGTTAATGCAGTATTTATAGCGGCGAGCATTAGAAATGAACTCAATATATCCATTATACGCTTGTATTTAATGAGAAGCACTTAGAAAGAGTTGGGAGGCTGAATTGGGGTTTTTTAACGGCTCCCCACTGTGTGTCCTTATTCAGAGAATCTCGNGGTATATGCAACATTTATCTCCAGCTACTGGTGTACAATATATCACTATACATTAGTAGCTGAATTAGAGATGACAGTGTTACACTTTATTATACTCCGGTTCCCAATGTTACTGTAGACACCGATAATATCTATTTTGATGTACTTTGTGAGGGTACAAGTGATATCTGGAGTGTTAGTGTGTGACGTTGAGGGATGGGTCGGAAGATAACGTGACCCTGGGAGGATGACCATGGACATTTTAGGGGAATCATTAACACCCAGTTATGAGAAAATAATTAGTATTAGATTTTACTGAATTTCTGGGAGCCTCACTAATTTCGGACACCGCTTCCAGAGAACAAGCAAAAATCAGTTAAGGGCTGGAGGCAGTAATTAAATTTAAACCACTGCCCCAAGCCCCAAATGTTACTAAGCATGGGCGGAACCTGATGACATCAAGTCATGCCCATAATTAGCCTTTATCAGAAAGGAGATGTGGCCTCAGACTGCATTTGCATAAATCATGCCCCGCCCACATTGGAGGGTGGAGTAAAAAAGCTGGCAACACTTTCTTAGATAGTCCTGTATAACTTCTGGCTCTTCCAGTGTGCATCTACAGAAGAGCTAAGAGGAATAGCCTCACATGAGGGCCTCAGATTGTGTGGGGATTGTGTTATCCTATGCACACCAGACTTCTTGTCTAGGACTACTGCGCTCCCCCCGTTCATTTGGAGATCAGTGTTTTTGAATATGTGCGAATAATATTCCAGTTAGATTCTAATAGTTAAATAAGTTTCATCTATTCATGAAACATAATGAAAGCAAGTCATCAAAACTAGTCCACCTGGAGCTGATCATAGACCATACTCCCTGTCGGAGATAGCATTTCCTTACAGAGTTTGCTGAAAGTAAGATTAAAGCAGTGCACTAATCTAATCCTGTGCCATAGGCCACCTAAATGGGGAGGGGGGTTATGTTCTCTCCTGTTCAACCATTTTTCCCCTGTTATACTGTGACAGAGATGTAAATGTGCCTCTTTCAGATTTGAATTCCTTTTATTTATCTCCAAATGACTCAGTCGGGGTCACGGCACGGATTGCTCAACACGCAGAGAGATGGAGCTATCCAAAATTACCGCTGAATATGGCAGCGATTTCGAGGAGGCTGCATCTTCGGCAGACGTGGCNTATTCCACACAGGTAAACAACAAAAATGTTTGTTTTTTTGTTTTTTTNCACAGGGATTAAGTTGCATTGAAGTTCTCGCCACATAGAGACGGAGGANTTATTCACAGACGCAGCTGTGGTGCAAATAAACAGTCTGACGTCTTATGATTCAAGAGGGGATCAGCATTGTTCTGTTTTCGGTAATTAAGTCGCCACCTATTCAGCGGTAAGAAGCTTGGCCCAGCAGTGAGCGCTGATGGAATTAACAAGTAGCGAGGAAGACATAATTATAGGCCTGATATCACAATGGGGGACAGTGGGAGTGGGGGCTGTGTGTGAAAGAGGAAACTACAAAAAGCTAAACAAATAACATACATGCTTTTTGTACTCACGGTATAAAGCCGGCAACATACTATAACAGGAATGGTCACCCTGATCACTACAACTCCCAGCTCATGCCAAAGACATCAACATTCCTGACTCCTGGTAATGCATGATGGGACTTGTAGTTTGACAACATCTGGAGTGTTGCAGGTTGACCATCAGGGTACTATGACGACCCCAAGCATAGCACACCCAAATAAAATACATAGCACATACACATCCTATGGTGGTTGTATCGCTCAGTTTTTCTTATTGGGTTTTAACATTACACATAATGATTATAAATGGATCTGATCAAACTGATTGGTCAGAGTTTGAGGCAGTGATTTGATGAAAATGACTGCCACAAGCTCTGATCATTAATTATTTTTGGAAGGGTTTGAGGACATCTACTTCAAATCATTCTTAGTAACCCAATAAATAAGGCTTAACTGTACAGGGGGTGGGACTACTACTGATTTGCATAAATCACACCCTCCTCCTGCACCCCAATGTTTGGGAGGATCCCAGGAGAGAGGAGCAAACAGCAGGTATAAGATATTCTCAATTAATAATAATGATTCTCCTGGGATAACTTTGGTATATAGACGCTGTCTTGGTCCCAGTGCATCTTATTAAATTCTACTGATGGGGATCTCAGAAAAGAACCACTCACCATGGCCCATTCCCGGGCACGGATCTTCATGCGGTTAAAGCTGCGTTCCTCTGCATACAGCGCCCCCATAAATGACCCAATGGACGTCCCTCCGATCAGGTCGATGGGAATGCCGCACTCAGTCAGAGCTTTGATGATTCCAACTTGAGAACAGCCCCTGAGCGGAGAAACAGCAGAGGGTAATTAGGGAAAATTGCTAAACACATTCACTCAGATCCTCCATAATCATGAATCATAATTACCGCATATGCCATAACCCAGTGTACGGAGGTTAATACTACAACAAGACGTTCAGTTCTGTCTTACAGCAGACAAAAATGCTAAATCATACACATGGGAAGCAAAACCCCCAAAGCATAATATAGCTTTACTATATTAGAAACTGTTACTATATTAGAAACTGTTGAGCAGGAAAGACATCACCATTTTATGTGATATAAAGGCAATGGAGCAATGTGGCCCAGCAATGAGAAAGAAAAGTCAGATGCTGGGTGTAAAGGGAGAGGAATGATATTATACAGAGAGAAGTAGTAATGTCACTTTATAGGTCATTGGTGCGGCCTCATCTGGAATACTGTGTTCAGTTCTGGCCATATCTCCAGAAGAACATAAATACATTAGACACTGTGCAGAGACACTAATATACTGCCTGTGTCACACACCAGAGGAACTAAACGTATAGCTTGGAGCAGAAAAGAGGAAGGGATGTGATAGCATCTTTCACATATATCAATGGATGTAACTAGGTACAGGAGGGGGGAATAATTTAAAGGAAGAATTGCATTAGAACACAAGGACATGAGTATAATCTGGAGAGTGGAAGGTTTACAAGAATGTGCTAAAATATTACTTTATTTTAGTTGATAAATAGAATAGCCACTCATCTGATGTGGTAGAGGCTAATCTAATAGAACAATTTAAACAGGCTTGGAATAAAATGAAGAATATTCTAAGCTCTTAAACAAAATTGTGGGTCTGGGGTCAGTAAGGTTTAAAATAAATAAATAAATAAAATTTTGGTAAACTAGATGGACCATGTTATCTGCCATCAATTGCTATGTTTCCATAATATAAATATCAATACAATTGTATTATACATTAAACAGACTGTGAAACGTGTCTTGAGAGTTGACCTCTCAAAGTTTTACATAGCTTTTCACTAATCCAAAGTAGTTAATGCAATTACAAGCACTTTAACATTATCAGAATGCCACGATAAATGCAATTACTGCAGTGGGAAATTCAACANGACCTCTCATCACCAAGCCTGAGCTTTATCAATGCATCTAAAGGCAAGTGTGCAAGCAGCAAAAGCAAGCCCTGCGATAAATGAAGCGTTAAAGCCTCCCAACCCTCCTGTAAAAAGAATAGCTGCTCGCTAGCCTCATGTTAATATAATCATGCCACTTTGGATATCATCACTTAATTGTAAGCTGTATTTTAGTCTCTCCACCAGAGACATGCAGATTACGTGCTGTCGGCTTGATTTGGGGGTGATTTACATATATCTCGCACTACTCCCGACCTTGAAACGAGATCGCAAAGACAAGACGCCCCATCCTCTATGTGAAGTTTGTTTGAAAAGACAAATCTTTAATCTTGTGTCTCGAATCACCATCTGTGCACGGTGAAACGCACTGCCTGCGGCACAGGCTATTACCATTAAAAAGACAATTTATCCGGAAAAAAGAACCGCAACGACAGGAACAACAAGTTTACTGGGATTCAGAAACATCAGAATGAATCCAGAGCCTATTAAAATGCGTCATTTTCAGCGTCCTAGGTGCGGAAAACAAGCGTGAATTAGAGTCATCAATGAATGGCAAAGTATGACAAAATCAGGGTCGCAGACCCCTGAATTGCAGGCATTTGTCACGGTATACTAAGGGAGAGCTGGCAATCTTAGACTGGAGCTTTCATTCAGAGATACAATGTAGATGACTTTATGAAGTCCCATTCCTAATATGCATCAAGTCACAATTAAACATGGTACTACCCAGGAGTAACTTTCTGCTCTTTTTTCAGCTCTGGTTGGCTGGTCCTGTTTTAGCAAAAATTTATTTATTAAAATCAACATCACACATAAAAAGTATTATACAATACATGTGTAACCTCCCCCTGTAATGCATTATTGCCATGTCATGCCCTAGTGAATTTAAGTAATATAGTACTCTTGTTTCTATGTAAAAACATAGAAACTACAAGTCCCATCAGGCATTGCATGCTGATTGCTGCATGCTGGGAGTTGTGCTTCTATCGGACCCTCTGCAAAAGCTAAAACACATACATAGGTAAAACATCTTGTACTAGAAGCTCAATAGTGCAGAAGATGTAAATAGAGTGCCAGGTATAATAATACAATACACTGCACTCAGAGGATCTGGAGGAGGGGAAACCAGATATGTGCGTCTTTTTCTGCACATGTCAGATAGTCTCATGTAGAACATACATGAGCCTCGAGCTATCTGTGCATCCCACACAATATCTTCCATGTCAGCAGCTGATTAGACAGTCAGTGACTGGTGTATGCTGTGTAGTGAGTGCAATCTGCTCTGAGGGAGATGGGGGGGGGGGTGTATAACCATGTACTGATACAATACACAGAGCAAAACTTTATATGGCTCCTTCCAAACCAGCTATATTATGTTACATTGCAACACTGGATATCCGGTAGAAGAGCAGGATACATTATTATACCGGACACTCCATAAACTATATACAGCCTGGACAGAATTCTAGGTCAGTGATGTCACTGGTTCCTAGTGATTGGATAGGCTGCATTCTCAGTGATGTCACTGGCTCCTAGTGATTGGATAGGCTGCATTCTCAGNGATGTCACTGGCTCCTAGTGACTGGATAGGCTGCATTCTCAGTGACGTCACTGGCTCCTAGTGTTTGGATAGGCTGCATTCTCAGTGATGTCACTGGCTCCTAGTGACTGGATAGCATACCTCCCAACTGTCCCGCTTTTAGCGGGACAGTCACGCTTTTGGGGGACTGTCCCGCTGTCCCTCCCTCCTCCGTGTTTGTCCCGCTAAGGGGACAAACGTTTTTTCAATTAGATGCCGCGAGTTGTGGCGGCAAAAAAGGGTGGGGCTTGGTCGTGGAGGGGCGGAGTCGGGGCGTGCCAGAGGCGGAGTCAGGGCGTGCCATAGGCGAAGTCGGTCGGGTCCAGGGGCGGGGCTTATTTGTCCCGTGGCCCCGACCTCCAAATTTGGGAGGTATGGGATAGGCTGCATTAACATGTCTGTTATTGCATTGTATTGTATATCATTACACAGGAAACTATGTTGCCTTATAAATAAATGTTAATAATAATTAGAATAATCAGTGATGTCATGTAATCCAAATGATGTGATAGACTTCTGCTACAAATACATAAGCAATTGACAAGTTCATTCACATTCAGTAAAACATACAGCCCCTATTCATGGGTATCTTTAAAACATTCATTATGTAATACACTACACCTCACTGCTGTATCATAACATAATGCGCTGCACCCCATTTCCAGTATCATAACATTCTGCCTTCTTGTATTACAAGGTAATTACAAGGTAAGTTCCATGTTACTTGGTAAGTGATGACGATTTGTAATTACATGTCTCACAGTACGGCTTTAATATTTTATTAAAATGTTGACAGGCGTCTTTCTGTCACGTCTTAGAAGCTACAGCAGACTTAGGATGATGTATTAAGACTACACTTTATTCCTCTTAAGTGTAAGCGCTCTGGTACAGGGAATAATGGGTGAGAGGTAATGGCAGCACAGAGGAGATACATTCTTCACACCCGCAGGGTATAAAGCGCCGCCACTCAGAGGGAGAGGAACGGCAGTCAGCTCTGAAACATCCTAAGTGCTGCCTTTGGATATATCAGGAGGATTTCACCCCTTATTATCCTGTTACCAGAGCGAGCTGGGCAATCTGGAGCATGCGAAACCCCCTTAGATCTGGCTCTACTGACCTACATGACAACATGTGCAGTGACCTAGAGTATTAAATAATATGGTCATAGAGGTCTCTCTTGGTAGACAGTCATTATCACACTATGACCCACATTTTTTTATATATATATTTAGAAATAGTCAAGATTCAGGATTTATTGGTTTGTGCAGTGGTCGGCGCTCCAGAAGTTGTGAAACTAAAACCCCCAGCATGCTCCAAGTCCATAGGTAGAACGGGATGCCGTCAAGAGTCAGCGGATCGACACTCCTGTCTTTGCTCTGTGGGGATGCTTGCCCAACAACTTACAACATGGACAGGTAAGTACTATACCTAATGTTAAGGCATAGGATTGGGGTCAGGCTTACATATATGGCAACAGTATGGATGTCAGCAAACTGAATATCAATCAGTTATATCACATCAGCTAGGCCAATCCTAGGCTAAGGCTGGAGTACCATGTTAAGTATCTTAAGCTTGAAGTACCATGTAAAGTACCATAAGCCTGTAAAGTTGCTTAAGCCTGACCATAAAACCTATTCATACATAGTAATACAGTATAACATGAAAACACTACACCATACATTTTTGGAAAACTTTTCTATATATCACTGTCGATCATTCATATCACGCCCACTAACCTAATCCTAGGCTAAAACTGGAGTATCATGTAAAGTTACTTAAGCCTGACCTTATTACCTATCGTCCACAGTGGTACAGTAGAACACATTGATAAATTGCACCATATATTCTTAGAAAAGTTCTCTATATGTCGTTATACAGAAACGGCCAGGTAATGAGAATTAAAATAACTATATTAAAGGAATGGAGATACACATGAGCAGGGGTTTCACGTACAAAAATCTATAATAAGTGACAATGTAGCCTGTAGGAGGCATACAACTTTACAGTAGAAAAATATGAAAGTGCTGGGGAGCAACAGAGACCATGCACTATATGTAGCAAATCTCAATATTAAGCCGCATGTTACAGAAACAATAAATGCTGCCATGACTGCACTGACGAACGGCATTCCCCGTACGGTGATGCCATTTGTCTTGTCTCTGTCAGATGCATTTGATTTCACTCTCGTGAAGGAGAGAACGTGACGTTTGCCCTTTAAGCGAAGGAGCTGGGAGCAGATGCCTTGCCCACGCATTGACCAGATATATGGGGGTGGGAGTGTAATGTAGGGAGGGGAAGGACACACACACAAACCATCTATAATATTTCCCAATCCTGTCCTTAAATCCCCTGCAGGATGTAAGAGGCTGCAACAATCAGACAGCAGACATATAAACGGGTTAATGTGCGGCACACAAAAGGCTAGAATTTATAATGAAGTGACTGAGAATATGCCGCTTCATCCAGTAACACCGCTCATTGTTCCATTGAAGTTACCTGCAGGACACCTAGATGAGCCCACAAAGGACCTTTTGTCTGTCTGTCTCCGGTTACAGCGACCAGCCACGATTAATAGATGAAGTAAAGACACTGTCCGGGGGGTGACTGGAGAGGTCAGACAGATACCAGCTCATAGACTAGCTAGTGAACCTAGCGATTTTACAAGCTCAAAATCGTTGAATAAAAAAATAAATAAATAAATCGCACACAGCCTGATAATCGTCCACTATGTGCAGATGATTAACATAATAGGCAGGCTTTCTTTAGATTGCCATGGACTAGGAAAGGAAGTGGCTACGAACTTTCCACCATGGAACTTTTCACCATAACGTGTAACCTTGGTTCACATTGATCTTCGTGCCGCCATGCAGGAATCTACATGGAAATCCGCCTCCATTGCAAAGGTCAGCTGTATGTATTTCTGGGCACAGCACAGTCACCTGCTATTATGTCTGCAGAACATTTGTATAGCCATGCCCAAAAGGGGAGTCAATGAAATACCCAAACATTGGTAGTGATATCGGTATTGCCCATCCACTACAAGACATCGGACCCCCAACATGATAATCAAATCGGGAATTCCAATTAATAATTTTGTCGGCACCAACAAGTTCACTAAAGATAATCATAAGTAAAAAGCAAAAGTCACGACATCCACGACAATGACATTTCAAACCAGAAACAAAAATTGCACTGTTATAACGAGAAGTGTTCCTGTGGATGGGCACGTTTAGACTTCTACCCACTAGCTCGCACACTACTAGACTAGTGTCATGATTATCTTATCACATTAAATGCGATGACTCGATTGTGTAGATAAGTTGTGTTTTTTGAAAGTTGGGCTGATATTCATTTAAATGCATTGTGCCATAGAGGAGCAGGATTCACCCTCTAGAAGATGGTTGGGCAGCTCTGGTGGTAGTTACTCTACTGCCCTTCATTAAAGCACAGTCATCCGCTGTACTGCCCCTCTTCCCAATAACACAGCAGACATCACAATATAGTTACACAGGCCTCACCTGGCTCCTCCTCCTCCCAGCACTAGCGCAATGGTGTTTCCCGTGAGGACACGCGCCAGACGTGAGAAGTCACAGTGACGGTCTGGGGGCTTCTGAGAGACTCGCTCAAACATCTCTATCTGTAAGGGGAGGGAAATAGAACACAAATAATACGTCATGCCACAATACACCACATATGATATCTTACAAAATATCACAATCATCATCACAACATCTTAATAATATATCATCAGAAACCAGATTAATATTATTTTGTTGGATGAACCAATATGGAACACAACATACCCGTGGCATCACCATTTTCCAATGATTTGATTGGCTGCACTGTCCTATGGCTTCTGCTCACATCACATGGCATTAAACAGTGAGGCCATTAATACCGGATATAGAGTGTACTATCATACATGCACTACATCAGGGCGACACTGGATGTACATAAGGTGACGGTTTTTATAGTAACCTTAATAGTGGAGGTGTCACAATATTTCAGTCATACAAAGAACAGGGTAACATTAAAGAGTCACAAACATTTATGCCAAGATGACAGCTATAGGTTACTATTGTAAGATACTTTATTTATGGTAAACATTACATGTGCATGGCATTTTATATTTTATACACATCTCAGAATATTTAACATTTACTGAATAGCACATAAGGCGAAGTGAACATGCATATAGCTATCTAACTATTAAAGGATCAGATTCTTACTTCCGATTTTATGAATCCTTGTAACATTACGGAAACGCGTTGTGCCCTGTCACATGTAGGAGCAATGGACTGGATGCAGTGTCGTGCAATGGGGCAGTTTACCAACAGGCTGCCTCAGAAACCAGTTGCTTATGTGCGCTGTGTAAAATTCATCTGCATGGTATGATCTAAAAACAATCCTTGGGTTTCAGCATCCCCATCATCAGAGCATCTCCGCATATAGTAAAGTTGTGGCCGCAACAAGAGTTTCTGGCGAGAGGGCTTGTGTCTCATCCCAATTGCCCACATTCCAGTGGGATCAGCAAAATCCCTGTGTTTCAACTGCAGGGGTGTTCTGTATTTCTGGGTTTTGTGGACAGCCCAGATGCACAAGGGATCCAGGTGTTCCAGGTAATCCAAAGCCAGCAGGAACTCGCTGCAAGGGAGCAGCTTTCCAAGTTCCCCTCACCCATGGTGAAGTGCGCATATGCCTGTTAAAGGCCAGTCATCAGTGACTGGGAAAGTGGAGCGTGGTATTCACATTATGTAGTGTCTGAGAAGTAATATAGCGCATACAGCGAAAAACGTGCATCTGACTACTTATTTTAAGTCCCTGTATATAATGTACGAGGGATTAGACCAGCCACGGGACCCTTATATAAACAGACTATATGCTCTTTGTAACTAAATTTGGGCACTTACTTCCCATTTATTCAATTAGAAGCCTTTGTTTTCCACACATATCACCCAAGTGTTTGTAAAACCTCCTCTTCTGTTGGAACACAGTAAATAAAATAGCATTGTATATATTTTATACTAATATAGTACAGAGATATTTTATGTTACATCACCCTGGAGATTATTGCTGTCAGCAGAAGAGGTACAAAAGGAACATGACGTGCTGTAGGATGTCTGCTCTGAATGTTGTGGTTATTAGGCGACATGCTTTGGTCTTTGGCGATGTACACGTTGCTGACATGTAGGGAAGTAATTGAGGTAGGAGTGCGACACGGAGGAGACAATTTAATAATCCCCAGGTGTTGGTGTACATGAAAAGGGGAATGATATGACAGCTCACAGGCAGTCCTGCCACATAAAGAGGAATATCCTTGTCTGTTGACACATCTGTCCACAGATAATTACAGTCATATTGGTCAATAGCAAACACCACTAGAACATTATCTGAGAAAGGGTGGATACACAATGTACATTTTTCACCCCACTATTGAAATTATATCATGTATGTGTGTGCGTACGTATGCATTTTGCAATGATTATTGTACAGTGCATAACTACCGTATGTTTAATCAGGTCATTTAAAACTTCAAAAGAAATAAGATCCATAAAAGGCATTGAATTGAAAATGTCTGCCAAAAACGTGGAACCTTAGGCGCCCCACGAAAATAGGGATATGTAAATAAGAATCTCTTAAGTTGATGGTGGCGAGAAAGGCCTTCTCTGGAATATACAGCAGGATACCCTCAGAGATTTGTTTAACATCTGGAGGTCTAAGATTGTCAATGACTTCCCGATAATTTCTTGAAGACAAAGAATTTGAATATGTTCCTAGGAACCTTCGACATGATGGTTCCAGGGATACAACTTTCTGCTGGCGCATCAGTGCTAAACTGTCTCTTAAAGCGTCGCAATCCACGATATCTGACGAACAATGTTTTGGGAGTCCTGAGGAACTCCAGTTTAGCCGGATTGGATGACTTCCAAGACCCACTTGTCCATCGTTGTTCTCTGGCAGACTTGGTCTGGCTGTGGAGACATGGGCCTAAATTCACTAAGCGGGGAGTTTGCAGGGGAATTGAAAAGTGGGGATGTTTTCCATAGCAACCAATCAGATTTGAGCTCCCAGTTTGATTTTACATACTGTAGAATGTAAGCTCAAAACCCCCTGGAAGAGTAGGGACGACAACTTTGCCTTGGACTGGGCACCAGCTGACCATCGCCTGAGCCACAATGCGTGCCTTGCCATCGCTGCACTTGCCCCTTGTCTGGCCGTGAGTCGCACAGAGTCTAGCGAGGCTTGACAGAGGATGGCGACCTGCATATCTTGCAGGGCTTTAAGGATGTCTGCTCTTTTAGCTCCCTCAATGGGTGTGGGACCTTTTTGAGGACCTGGGGGGGAATTCAGTAACTGACGATTTACAGAAATCGTCAGTGGGTGACTATTTTGCTGACGATTTCCACAAATGTGTATTCACTAAGTGACGAATAGGTTTTTTTTCGTCATTTTGTTTGACGTTTACATATCGTCAATGGGATATCGCTGTGACGATTTTTGCAATACAATGNATACAAAAATGGAATTCACTAACTGACGAATATTGTATTCTCCCACACATC
>JABWIB010003660.1:2013-13419 GCA_016617825.1 Platyplectrum ornatum
GCCACATCCGATGGCTGAAAGAGCCACTTGCGGCTCCAGAGCCGCAGGTTGCTGACCCCTACCCTATACTGTGTATGTACTGTACTTTGTGTGGGATGACAGCTGATGGAGCAGTGTTTCAAACGCTAGATATCCTTACCATGCTGTATTGGACTACATAACTTGCATGGGGCGGGTTAGCATTTTTGGTAACCAGGGGAAACTGTGCTACCTGCTTTGTTGTAGATCAGTGCAGTTTGGCACTGTCCNTACAGGAGTTACCAGGCAGCAGAGAGCATTATTTGTGCTTTCTTTCTCAGTAAACACCATCCTGCAAATGTTTGATGCATTCTTGGGAAACACTTAGTTCNATTCTGTGCAGTGTGGAAAACATGTTCACATTTGTGTCCCGGGGGCTCATGGAGGTGTTTTTATTGCTTCTAAGCCAGTCTCCGTCATGAAATGAACAGCATGTCTCTTGTATGCGTTTGTATACAACAATAAAACCTGAAGCGCCTCGAATGCAGGCCTGCTCTTGTCTANTATCTAATGCTGTGCTTACATTAGAAAAGTCATTTTATAGTGTTATTTAAAGTACAATTTAAATTAAATAGAAAATAACTTTTTCAGAGCCCTGAAAGAAATGCATTTATATGCATACTCTTCTATTTATACATATATCTAAAAAGAGTTTTACTTACCTACAAAAGTCTTCTTTTTTTGTGTCCTGATGACACTGCAGGAGAAACCATCTGCAGTTTACCCACAGGGGAGGACCCCACACTCGTGCTCCTGTCCCAGTAGTTTCAGCAAGTGAGCAGGCGTGAAGGAGGCTATGACGACCTCTCAATTGGTATTTGATTGATTGCTGGTATATACTATAAGATTTTCCTATTTACCTTGCCAACCAAAAGCTTACTCTACTTCAAACAGTGATCTTTGCTTGAACTTTAAAACTGTCACATGATAGTAATCTAATTACACAGAGGTTGGAAGGGTCAGTGCACTATTCATATCTGACATATCTGTATGAAACTATGCAAAGACATATTTCATTGTAGTTCTCAGCACATTTTTATTAGTTTTCCATTACTTTTATATATATCTATATATATATATATTAAACCCATCGATGAGGAATTTCCTAAATAATGCTCTGTATCTCTCTCCTCAAAATGATGATAATTCATAAATACAGCTTTGTTGCTGTAAATATCGGTGGCTTGTAAAGAAAAATGCACAGGGAACATTGCAGAGTTGCCCCCTTCCCTTCCTAACCCTTGTCAAGCAGAGCATCACTTTGGTTTACAATCAAAACTGCATTTAACCATTAAATGCTCTTGTTGTTTTTGCTAATTTACCTTTTTTTTTATAATTTGCTGTGCCCCAACAATAGAAGAGCATTAATATTTGTAGACCACACATTCTAAAGTCAACAACATAAAAGAACCCAAACATTAGGACCAGGACTCCTTTCCCTACCAAAACTTAAGGCTGACCTTCTTATGGTCCCCATCCCTGTCTCTCCACTCTCCTAATCAGGGCCAAAATTTACTAATTATGGGATTGGACTAGTGGGGATGTTGCCGATAGCAACCAATCAAATTCAAGCTCTCAGTTTCATTTTACACACTGGAGAATGTGAGCTCAAATCTGATTGGTTGCTATGGGCCACATCCCCACTTTGCCAATCCTGCAATTTAGTAAATTTAGGCCCAGGTGGCCATGGTGACTAGAAATGTGATCTGGTGGTTTCAGTAAGAACAGAAAAGTGGCCGTGGCAGTTTATCCAATGGGATCTTACTCCCTACATTCTTGTCAGACAGAACAATCAGTCAGTGCCACATAGTGGAGGAATGAAGTCAGAAGACTTTGAAATGTAAATGACTTAAAAAGGAAGTGGAAATTTAGAAGTGGTGGTATGGACATTAAGAAGTGGGGGTATGGAAACACAGAATATAATGGAAGTCAATGGAGATTTTACATTTTTCCATTACATCAGTGGGAGAAGTGCCGGTATGGCATACCCCCGTATACACCCCCACTTCGAGTCCTGGTTTATATTGTTACCTGTGTACCCTGTAGATATGTTGGTCAATCTGTGTGTTGTGCTTTTACTCTTTGTACATGTCTGCACTCTTATATCATGTTAAATTTGTATATTGAATATGTCTTGTATGTAAAAAAAAAAAAAGGCTTTCATTTTTTTTATAGACAGTGATTCATTAAACAAAGTGTAGTAATGTTGGCAAAGTAGCCCTTATAAAGCTTATAGTAAATCATAACCGGGCATTTATAATATTAAGGCGTAATATTAAAATGTATGATTTAGTATATAGTATTTACCTTTCTACAGTGTCATTTTTCCATGTGCTGACCATGACTGACACATTCTAGGAGTGGTAATAGCTATTGCTCTGACACTTCTGTGAGGAGGGCAGGCGGTCTGCCAGCATGTTACTTACAGTACAGGTCTTGGTGAACTGCATGAACCCAGCAGGAGACATACTGTACCTCCTGACACGAAAGAAAAATCTGAATTTTGCAGTTCATTGCTCTGTATACACTGCTAATATACACTGTAGACAGATCTGAGATAACTCACTGTACACCATTCACTATTTTGTGATAAGCATAAAGTCAAAGCAATTGTTTCTGTAGTGTGAGATCATGATTTTCATACCGCTTAAAAAAACTAATATTGTCCAATGAACTGATTGTTCAGTGTTTCTGACTGATGATCAGACTTTAGTAAACCAGTAGGAACTGACAGGACTGTATATAAACTTTGTCTGGCTTAGCTATTCTGTAAATGTATGACACACTGCGAATCTCTGATTGTGTACACATTGGAGAATCTTAATAAAATATATACAGCAATGATAATTAATGATATTACTAGAACACACTCATATGCTTTATACAGTTTGTTACCAAACAGTCATATGGTAGAAACTGTGTCTCATTAGGACAAAGGTCACACAACACCAGATTGTAGTTAAGAGTTCATTGGGACAGGTTTCTCACACAATATGGCAATGGCAGCTATAGGTTATGTGTTTCCATGAGGTCCAGTTTATAATGCTAATTATTATTTTCTCAAGACTTTGAAAGACTGTTATGTTTGCTTAATCCTAGTGTATGACTTCTATTGTGCTCCAGATATGCACATGCAAGTACTTTTCAGTTCTTGACACTGCCAGCTTACTATGCTGCTTATGTATTGAAAGGAAAATCACATGTCACCACGATTTGCCTTTCATGTCATTTCATCATCTATAGACATGTCTATATGAGTGGCTACACTGTATATACAGCTTCTCATTAATGCACGTTACGGATTGAAGGTCACATATAAGCTTTTCATTTATATGATTAGAGATTTTGTCATTCAAAAATTGTACAAATTTCCTCTTTTGTTAAATCTAAAATGAACACTACACTTTGTATATGCAGTAAATAGGCATGTACATCAAATGATTTCCAGCATCTCCATAAGCTTTTTATTTTTAAGCATAGCACGCCATTGTCTGTTTATTTAATAATCTATTACATATTTTCAAAGGTTATTATACACATACACAGAAACTATTTTACTTCTATACTAACCCACATTGCAAGTTCAACCTGTTGTTCAAATGTATATACACATGCTGTGTAATAAACTTTACATTTATTTTCTCTATACAGGATACAGCGATTTCTCCACAACAACGAGAAGAAGTGATCCAATGGTTGGCCGAAGTGAAGCATCAGTTCCATGTTTACCCAGAAACGCTTGCTCTGGCCATCAGTATTTTGGATCGTTTTTTAGCCTCAGTCAAGGTGGGCTTTACTTTACATTCTCTAGTATGTAATAAGAAACAGAGCTAGAATCTGATTGGTTGCTATGGACAACATCTCCACTTTTTTATTCCCGCAGTTTAATGAATAAGGACCCTAATATTACAGATTTGCATTCCAAGCCATTCCACTATAAGGAGGTCAATAGTAACTGATAAATACCCTTCTTTTCCATTCATGTTTTTCCAATACTCTTTATTTACATTTCTGCTTAATACTGTAGATGGCAGTCTTATTATAGTGGCAAAACATTTGTATTAAACATAATTCTAGCTGAATTGTATTCTTGGAAAAACTTGCACTATTTAATATAACCTGTTTTATCATCTTAAATATTATATAATAATTGTGCTTGTGAATAATGAGATGTCGTCATTCTGGTTTTAGGCACATCCAAAATACTTGCGGTGCATTGCAATCAGCTGTTTCTTCCTTGCTACCAAAACCATTGAGGAGGATGAGGTAAACAATACACATTGAAAGGTGCAGTGGTTTCTGAGCAAATGAAAGGGGCAGATGGTCCTATGTGGTATTAAAGAATTATGTTTTAAAGTTGGCATGAGTTTATAGCATGGATTGTGTGAAATCTTTACACCTCCAATGAAAAATATCATGTTTGAGTCAGTGATGTTTTACATAAATTAATTCAGCAACAACAGAACATGAATCCACTGGTTTGCAATGTATCGGCTATACTGCTAGACTATGCTGGGAGTTGTAGTTTCACTTTGCTTAGTAGAGTAGGACCCAATGCTGGGCATCAGACAAAACGGATGCTGTGCTATTTTAACAATCCCTCTGCTTTTCCTTGCCTTGAGTTTTGTAGAATTGCCAGGGTCATCCCTGTTTAATCCACATGGTCTGTATTTCTCTTACAGCAGATTCCTGTCCTTAAGGTCTTAACTCAGGGAAGTTCATGTGGCTGCTCTCCAGCTGAAGTACTACGGATGGAGAGGATTATTCTGGACAAACTGAACTGGGACCTTCACACGGCAACACCTTTGGATTTCCTTCACATTGTAAATATGACTTCAATTTTATGTTGAAGTATATTGGAACCTAATGTTCTTATGTGTTTGTTCAGAGGGGTTATGTAGTAACTAGAACAGGGAGATGGTTCATTTCCTGTCTTCAGACAATTAAAACCGGCCCAGATCTATATCCATTTAGATCGGTTTTGTACATATATAATCTCTATATTTTTATGTTTATGTAAACAGAGTATTCTGCTACCACTGCAGTTTATTTCTATTATTTCACTTTACCTTTCCACCAACAATGAATCTTTATAAACTTATTGACATTTGTGTTTACCAGTTCCATGCCATGGCACTTACCACCAGCCCTCAGATGTTGAACAGGATGCCGGAGATCAATCCCTCGCAGCACCTGGCTCTGCTGACTAACCAGCTCTTACAGTGTGTTGCCTCTCACCAGCTCCTGCAGTTCAAAGGCTCTATACTGGCACTGGCTGTTCTCAGTCTGGATATGGAAAAACTGCTTCCTGATTGGCTTGCTCTTACCATCAAACTACTTCAGTCTGCACAGGTCAGTACAGTATTCAATAACAGCAACACAGGCATTGTAAATCAGTTATTTAATGTCCATTATTAAAGCAAATAATGTGTATACCTATGTATACCCAAATTTGACCAATTGTATTCATTTCAAGAAAAAAAAGCTAAATTATTTTGAAAAAAGGTTTTTCGGGCCCTATTAGATTTTGGGTGCAGGAGGAGCTATGTATAATAGATTATAGATCAGGATTTGCTGCTGAGCATTGATCTCTAAAGACATGTTCCTTCCTTGATGCCGTTTTGGGATTTGTGCTTATATCAGTACTCAATCTTTGTTGCAGATGGAAAGCTCTCAGCTGTTCCTCTGTCGAGAAGAAGCAGCACGGCACCTTTCTCCTCTGCAGGCTTCCTTGCCTCCCAATGCTGTATACGTCTACAGTCCTCTCAAGCGGACACTGGTGCCCTGCAACAGAGGAGCGTACCAATTCCGTCCCTCCCCTGTCCCAGGCCCAGTAGTCCACAAACGGGGCAAAAGCAAACCAGGAGCTCACACGAAAGGCGCAGCTTTCTACTACCAGGGTCTAGCAGGTCACACTGCTTGCAAGCAGGCATCCACCAAGCGCAAAGTGGAGCAGATGGAGGTTGATGACTTCTATGATGGGATCAAGAGGCTTTACAATGAAGATAGCACTGTGGAGGTTGGGGGCATGGAGATAGCTGCATGCAATAGTGGCCTGTCTAGGCAAGATGGCAGCATATCCCCATGTCCCCAGTTGCAGGCGGTGACTGTCATGTAATGTCAGCACATTGTAATACCGCATGCTTGATAAGATTCCCCTTGACACCTTCTACTGTTGGCTTTCAGTGCAGTGCACTGGAGCCCTAAACAGAAATGGTGCTCAGTCTATACTAATTGTTATAGAGGCCATGTCTTACCAGTTTTGGACAGGGGTTTACAAACCCTTCCTGATTTTTCATGCTGCAGATTCTTGTTCCATCTGTTATTTCAATAAAAAATTAAAACTTATAAGAAAAAGTACAAAAACAATCAAAACTCCCTAAAAACAACAAAAAGTAGCAAAATTATTTAACTTCTCTAGTGTTGTCAGTTCCACTGTATTTTGCTGTAGTAGCTGCTGTATTTTGTGCACCTTGACATTTCTTGTGCAAGTCTGTTCTATCTTGTATTCCACAGTTGTCTGCTCTTATCTTGT
The DNA here is from genome assembly GCA_016617825.1 of Platyplectrum ornatum. Classification (NCBI taxonomy): domain Eukaryota; kingdom Metazoa; phylum Chordata; class Amphibia; order Anura; family Limnodynastidae; genus Platyplectrum; species Platyplectrum ornatum. The sequence goes on from JABWIB010003660.1 coordinate 8,567, forward strand.
TCAAGGCTTTTATGTTACTTCTGATTTGTTGTAAAAACTGACCTTTCTCGAAGCTTATTTTTCATTCTTTTCAGATTAACAGTCTGAATGATAACAATACAAAGTTAAATAGATATGTTTCATTGTAATGTCATGTTAATTCCTCTCTGGCTGTTTAAGCTTTGTGGGTTTTAATATGATGCTTACTTTTCAAATTAATTAGTGTTTGTGAGGATAACCAGTGAACTTGTTATAGCATTCACCTCTACAGCAACGGGTCTTGCGCTGTGATCATTTCCTGTGGGTAGTAGAGCTGGTCCTGTACATTTGTGCAGTCCCTGTTCAAAATATTTTAATACTAATGAAATAATGGGAAAAAACAAAAAAAAAACAATACATTTGATTAGTGGTTTTTAAAATGTATGATACATAGCTGGTTTTAAAGAATATTAAACTTACCTCACATCTGTTTCACTGGGAATTTAGAAATAAGGATGCATAGCGATAATGTTTTTTTTAACCCCCTGTTCCAGCATGCCTAATTATTTTCTTATGTAAACCTGTGTTTGTCATGACAACCTACTTTAGAGATCTCTGTTCATTCTGGTTCAGGCATGGCCGACGGAATCTTCAGTCCCATTTCCTGGTTGCAATAAAAGATTGCCCTACATTTCTTGTCTCCATTGTTTTCCATTTATAGGATATATCTAAGTATATCTAAAATAGTGTTGAAGATGTTTGAATATGTTCAAATACAATTAATGTGTGTAAAATCTCCCAGAACACATCACCTCTCCCGCTACACCTCTTCAGTGACTTGTCACATGGTATTCACAGAGAGCAAACATGTATACTGTTTAACCAGCAGATGCATGTTTTAACAGAATAGAATGATAGAAATAGAGATATTAGAACACAAGGCCTGATTCAATTCAAAATTGGCAATTTTATTCCTCGCAGCTTATAGAGCAGTGTGTTAAAAGACGTGAAATTTCCTACTATAAGAGACAGGAAGAAGCTTTTTCCCGTCTTTGCATGGCATTGAATCGGCCAAAAAAAATTATTAAAATGGTAGCAGATTTATAGGAAATGTGAGAAAACATTGCTTGCCTGGTTGAGTGGTATCACATCATAACAGAAGCTGTAGGAGGTTGTGGTAGAACAGCTTAAGTATGCTTGATATAATATATATGTAACCTGTCCCACCAAAACAAAGTATAGGATCTACTAAACTGCAGAAATATGGACTGTATATTATATAGCTATATAGCTAATAGTTTTACATTACATCGTAGAGAATATCGGCTAGAATGATTGTTGCTATATTTCCTTTTCCCCAGTAAATCTAGTCCCTAGGGCTTAATGGGCAGACATAAAGTAAAACTCTTGGATCTACAAAGTACATATGCATTATTTAAACTTCAATGTGTTAACACAAGTTAAATCTTTACCCATAAATAGTACCTCATTCTTCATAACATAGCCAAATAAAATGTTATTACCAGCCCAGTCAAGAGGTTTCTGTATTATATAATCAATTCTTTACTAAAAAAAAACAAAAAAACAATCCTTATACTTTAAGTGATATTCCTAGAATGTCAAATCAGTAGGTCTTAATATTTAAAAAAAACTATTTTAAAGAATTTAATACTTTACACAGGAAAGATTTTGGAGCTATCAGACAATGATGAAGTTGGTACATTTTTCTCAGACTCTGACACATGCAATATTTACACTATAGAAGTGCTTACTGAAGACCCTAGGTCAGAGGTTCCCAAACTTTCTCAATCGAGGCACCCCTAGGGTCTTTCATAATGTTTCAAGGCGCCCCTAAGAAAAAATAATTTCTCATTTTTTAATTTTTTGAGTCAGAACAGTGTAATAACTATTTAGGTAAAGGCAGAAACACATCAGGTTGATATAAATCTTGTGTTGTCCCTAAACAAGACATGAAATTGCACTTCTGAGTAACACTAGCAACGTGGCACCATGTCGGGAAAAAACATTCCGCGGCACCCCAGGGAGCCACGGCACACAGTTTGGGAACCACTGCCCTAGGTTAATCACGTTCATGTTGGTCAGTTGACATGATTACAAAACAATTGTAGTGACCTAGAAAGTTTTGAAATCCTATCTTTAAAAGTTTTAACCATTTTAAAGGAGGGTATGCTTAAAAACTTATTGGAAAAAGCTAAAAGTAAACCTCTATTACATTTTGTTTCTTAAACCAACACTGAAACATGCTAAATATGCCAGATTAAGTCTGAAGATTACTTTTAGTTTTTAACTGAATTGAGCTTTAATACAAACTGAAAGGAAACTATAAAGTAAAGAAAAGTATAGAAGATGTACATATATTGCAAATGAAGAAAAGTATATACAATCATTTGTAAATCAAAATATATTTCCTAATTTTATTAATTGTAAATCTTCCATCTTAATATATGGACTCCAATGTCAGATGCAATATGTAGGTTACACTCCAAGAAGAGGGCTGCTATATAGATCATTGCCCTAATATAATTAGTAAAATACAAACTCATAGTGTAGTTAAACAGTTCCAGAAAAACCTACTGGCTTACGAGTTTGGCACATTGAATTAGTTACTTTTAGGAGAGTTGAGTGGATACGACTCTTGTGCTTTAGCGCTCACAATTATATAAAAATTAAAAACTATTTGTCTTTTGAGCAGCTGAACAAAAAGGGCAAAAAACATTATTAAATAAATAATACAAATTATTAAAAATTTGTTTAGTGTTGAGAATTAATACAAATAGCAATGTGAAAAATATAAACAAAGCAGATACTGACTTAAACATGGACTCTCTTGTCCATCTCCTGAACACCATTTTGATAACCAAAATGACTTCAATGACCATGCAAGATTTCTACCTATCAAAAAGACCAGCAGAATTTTTGGTCTTCAGTTTGAAAGAGTATGTGCTTCAAGACAGAGAAAGAGATGTTGAAGATTTCTTGGAACTTGAAGACTGGCTGGTGCTGCCACCATGAAGGAAACTAATGGAATGTCTGGTGACTTCAAAATGATTTCACTTTTGTTAGGATTACAGCTCGGTTTCACCAAATACCGTTTTCCATGTGAGTGAGACCGCAGAGACAGTAAAACTAATATGTTCAGAAGCACTGGTCCAAGGAATCTTTCCTAACCTCAGCTCAAAAGAGACACAACAGCAATCATAAGGGCAGCTATAAATACCGTTAGAGATTAAGAGTTGGCTATAGACAAGAATAAAGGTAATGACATATCCTACAGCACATATTAAAGACAAACCTGAGAGTAAATAGACAAACAGTAGAGGCACCTCACTAAGCTTTTAAAGGGGAGAGGAAAAATAGAGACGAGTCAAAATAAAACAGACCTACATTTACAACTTTAGAAGATCAGGAAACAAGATGTTCTTAGGCTGTTACATAGAGGGTACTAATCACCTCTGAGGTTGGTAATGTTGGTAAAGCAGTTTAATTATCCTGGTATTTTGCCCCAGGTAAATTCCTGTCTGTTGTTTATCTTAATATAGTTGGTTATGAAATCTTGATTGATTTCAATGCCAGAGCAATTAAAATTTACATTCTGAAGTTACTATAGGCATCAAGGTAAACTGAAGTTCATATGGCTTTATATTCTATGATGCTGGATTATATTGTCAAAATAATTTTGATTCTTAATTATATATTTATATTTTGTCAGCTTTACACAGACTGATTTTGAGATGTAAATGTATAAACGAGTTTTAATATGGTTGATAAAAGCATAACATTTGGCTGGGTGTCATGCTTAATCTTTTCAAATCCAACACAGGAACCAATAGCTTTTACCTAAAAATCATATTGCTTTTTTTTAAAGCTATTGTTTATGGTTTAATATTTATTCTGCTTTTTTTATGTTAGATTTCTAAAGCGAATATATTTATCCGAATTCCACTGCACACATTTTGCTTACCATATTTTCTCAGTGTAAACAGGANTGATCTTTAAAGGTCAAAGCTCACAAAACAAGCAGGATCTTATTTCTGTGCATTATAATGCACAAATAGATCATTGGTATTTGCACACTCCACATCCAGCTGCAGTTGACTACAAGGTCCCAGCATCTGTAAGAATCCTGTTTTGTTCTCTCCCTTGCAATCTTCTTGTCAGCGGATTAATACATGTGTTTATAGTAAAATTTAAAATGGCCCTCCAGGAAAAAATAAACTTTGAGTAAAAAGCCATACTCAGATACAAAAAAGTGACCACTAAATATGCTAATAGAACATCATGTTATATGGGAACAAACGTGTTTCATACAAGTTAGGGGTGTCCATTTTCACACTAATCGCTCTTCACCCATTTTTGGTGATCAAATAGCTTCTCCTAGTATTTCCAGTGTTTTTCCATGGATAATTTCCATGGTGGTCTATTAAATACATTACAACATATTTCATTTTTAATTCAAACTTCAATCAATATTAGTTCTCTTTAAAAAATCCAAACATTTTATTTCCTTTACATATAAACATATTACCATAGTAAAGTGTAGAAGAAGACACATAGTACTAAATATCTTTAAGTAATATTCTATTATATCATATAAGGTTCCACTAACTTTTTCTGTAATTATCCAACAGATATTAAATTTTTCCAGACCAGGAACTCTTGTTGTGTATGGTATCTGCTCAAAATCTACTCATGTTTTAAATAAATATTATAAAATAGATTTTATTAGAGGATGACAAGTACATTTATTACACATGTACATAATAAACAACCTAAATGGAAAACCTTTTAAATGGCCTTATGCTTCAAGGCTGGTTCTAATAATATAAACAGCAACTTTTTACATACCAAAATAATTTCTCTGACCTCCTAAACGC
>JABWIB010003660.1:16694-30652 GCA_016617825.1 Platyplectrum ornatum
AAATGAATGTCAGTGTGTGCATGCAGGGAGAATACTTTATTGTTGCATGTTGCACACAGATACTGACCAGCGTTACTGTTACACTGTTATTAGACTTGTGCTAGAAACAATCTCTCACCTGTAATACTGATTGCAATTAATTCAATTTGCCTCCCCTCCAATTCAACATGGTTTTACCCACTCTTGAAAAATCTTAAGATTGGAACAATTTATCTTATAGTGTATGGCCAGCTTAATAACATGATTATCATCATTAGCTAATCTGCAATTACATTTAAAATGACAATTAAAATAATTTTTCTATCTGGGATATTTTTTGCCAGTATTTATTGTTATATTTATGAACAATAAGGGGAATATGAGTCATGCAAAGCAAACATACAGAGCATTGACATACAGGTGTTATGTAAAATGGAAATTTCATAACCTGGTCTGATTCAGAGTGGAGTATGTCTGATATGATGATATGATCTTTGCACTGCCACACACAGGCAAACTATAAAGACTATAAAGTGTAAGTACATTATTGCTGTGTTTATGCAAATCACATTCTATTTATAGAAGAATACACAGAAGAAAAACACAATTGTCTGCTCTATTACAACTGGCAGGTTACCACGTTATTTTACATTATCGCCAGTGATGGCAATGGAACAAGTAACTTCCATTATCATATACTAAAACGTTGCCTCTTAAGGATTAAATCTGTAGGAGAGAAGATAAGCAGTATCTCACAGAAGACTAAAGAAGACTTGAGGCAACTGTGAATACATGTTCCAGAGCTGGTGCAGCCTTGCCAACAAGAAATCCAGAAGAGAAAGTAGCTAATAAGTAGGTCTCTCGTATTTCAACACAGAATAAAGGGCATAATCAGTAGAAATTGTAGAGAATAAGCCTTGTATAGAAACAAGTGAGTCAGTGTGCTATCTATATTGTGCAATATTTTGGTCGAATTATGAATAGGGCAAATTTAAAGAAAATACAGTTTTGTACACCTCTGTCCAGTCACTAAAGTCATGTTGGATGCAGCCGAGGGGATGAATGAAGGATTAAGCAAGAGAATAATAGGACAAGGTCCTAGGTGGATAAAGAAATCTACAGGTAGAATGCTCTGTTTGTATAGTGTATAAACTGTGCGATTAGGCATTGACACTTTTTGCAATTAACTGCACTTGATACTAAGGTACACTGTAAGCAACTGTATTTGTGTGCATGCGTTTCAACCGCATATGGCAAAACAAAACTACCCAAATCTGTATCCGCCCCAAAAGATGTACATTTGTAACATTATAGCATCAATAAATGGAAGGATTTGATTTAATCTAATTTAATTTACTTAATCCATTAGTTGCAAAAGTTATGGTCATGCAGCACCACCTACTGACTAAAAGGGATATTGAATTATTATTGCAATATACATAAATGAGTGTGACTGAGGCACAAGACAACTGATTTAGTACCACAAGAAAACAAAGTTTTTGTGAAATACTTGTTTTCCTCCAACAGAATGTCTGGGGTGCTACAAGAATAAGAAGATGTGTAGGAATTTTTGAGAGCAAATGACTTTGTAATCAATCATTAAAGATTGTGTTGACCCATTTTGTAATTTTAGGACGCACAATATACACAAAATGTTGACAATGACAAACAAAAAAAGGACACACACATTAAGTTGGGGTAAAAGTATATTTTTGTTGAGTGCTGGCATTATTCATGTCCTCTGTCTAACATACAAAATGATAATGAAAATACGTTGTAAAGTTTTATACTTCAAAAAGGCAAAAAACACCAGAGTAAAAATTCTAACACAACAAGTGCCTACTATATGCATCATTTATATAATACTGCATTAACACTGGAACATTGGTAGTCAAACTTCTAAAGCTACAATTTAAGGCAAATGGTATATTTTTATATTTATAAACATTAATGTGTAACATTACATTACTCCTAGTGCTGTTCACAGCTTTATGTTCAGGAATAAAATATAGAAATGACAGCACAAGTGTTACAAAGCAACCATGGTATACACCATATGAATCCCAATGAAAATGAACAGGGCAGGTTGAGCACAATGGACAAAGCTCGACAATGAGGAAATGTGACGACCCTTGTAATACCTCCTATGTTATCGAAAAAAAGGGGATGGTGAGCAAAGCAAAAGCAGCAGCTATACAGTACAGCCATGACAGACATTAGACAGGCTGCCATATTAACCTTACAGTAAACTTCCATGCATCTAAATATAGCATGCAAAATAACACTGGTTAAAGCACACATCTCTTTATGCATGTTGTCTGATGTATAACAGCTAGGGATGTTAATTGATGCATGATCTTATTTTAGTCAGATAATGATCCAGATTATCGAAATAGGATCATTATTTGTCATGCTGNTGAATGTGACATAATGATAACCATTACTAGATGGCGAGTGGAAAGGCATTAGCACTGAGGGCCAGATTTACATTTACACTCATGACTTACACTCTCATGGGCAAAACCATGATGAATTGCAGGGGAGGTAAAAGGAATGTCAGTGTTTGCATGCAGGAAGAATACTTTTGTGTAACAGTAACACTGTTACACTGTTATTACACTTGTGCTAGGAAACATCATCTCTCACCTGTAATACTGATTGCAATTGCATTTTACCACCCCTGCAATTCAACATGGTTTTGCCCATGACAGTGTAAGTCATGAGTGTAAGTCATGAGAGTAACTCTGAATCTGGTCCCGAATGGCTTAATCTCATATAAACTGTCATCTAGTCAGTTAGATGTCGCACAAGTGGCCTTTATGCCCAGAGGGGCCATTAAAAAATGTGATTAGAAGAATTTATGATTTAAAGCTGCTTCTATATTAAGCCAGTAATTTTTTCTTCTGAATTATTAGTCTAATTGTATGTTTCATAAAGTGAAAGGTAGCTGTAACTTGGGAAAAACTAAAAGGGAAACCATTTGATGTTTTTCTCTGTGACCATTCTGTATGATGATGTCAGGCTACAAAACTAAGGAGGAGAATGAGATTTTACTAGGTTCTACATTTGTAGAAATAAGCCCATGTTGTATATAGCATTAAAGATTTACTAATGATTTACTTACATGCGTGCAGGGGAGGGACATCCAAATAGATTGGAGGGAAGCCACTTATTCCGTGCACAGCCAAGGACTACTGTGGAAAAAGTATAGACACAGAAAGAAAGAAAGAAAGAAAGAAAGGCAGACAAACCAGTGCAGATGTATTGTGCTAAACATGGCCGAGGGGTATGTAACGGAATTAAGGCATGTAGAAGTCACTTTACAAATTATTTTTTTTTTACCCATATTTATTTAAATAAAAAAACACTTTCAATTACAAAACACAAATAGTATAGAAAGGATTTTAAAAAGTGTGTATGTTTCTACAAAGCTTTATCCTGAAAATACTATTTTACTATGGACTTCAATTAGGGGTCCCAGCCTAGAGACTTACTGCCACAAACTGAAATTACTGTTATATTCCTGAGATTAGGCACATTTTAGCAAATCACAATGTGCTTTAAGGTGAAAGGACACGAAACAATATATATAACAGAAAGAACACACAAGACATCAGGAGCAAGACTAATGCTTGGGAGTAATGAGTGACCATACAACTCATGGTAAGGAAACTGGTTTCTCATTGGCTCTACAAACTTGCTGACCCATAGGCTTCCGGGTCCCTGTTCTGTGTTTTTTGCATAGTGGTCTTTCCCATAATGAATACCACCCAGAGCCATGTTTAGGCAGTGAGACAGAATAAACAATATTGGCCTTCATCAAGGCAAGATCAAGCATTAATAATACATAGTGTAAGCATTCCAGCAGGCTTGCAAGTAAGGGGGAAATCAGCTGCAGGCAGTGCGGGATGTGCAGTTAGAGTGGAAAGTCATCCAGGTGAGCAAACAAGAAAAGAGAGACTACCTAGCTATGATCAGAGGGGAAGGGACAGGCAAAACAGCATCAGAAGAGAAAGAAATCCCAGAACTCATAAGGTAAACATGGGTCGCCACTTCTTGGAATGTATCATAAAGGGAAAGGAGCTGTCCAGGGAGGAATTGCATAAAAAAAGAATACAAGAGACAGTTTAGTCAGTTTTCTTACCATGTATGCAATAGAACATGTGCTTGGGATTGCAGGGTGAAAGTTTTCTTGTACACTTGAAAGAGAACAGCAATGGACATGGGAGCTTCTTAACACACATACATACAAACATGTATAGATCTCCTGCTCTCTGAAGTACATTTAGAGATGGGAGGAATACACAATACATTTACCAAAACTCTAACATTGTATAAAACAGAAAGTTCTTGTTGCTTTGCCAAACCCTAGTGCCATATGTTACAAAACAAAGGCTCAGTTCACATTCTTGAGGGGGTCAAGAATTAGCAAAAAGGCGCCAAGCTGATGCATAAAGCCAAGGCCTTTACTACCGCTACAGCATCTGTAGTACAGATTAAATTCATAAAATGATTAACTTACACCATGGTTTTGTTGTGTTTACTTTTTATTTACTTCGCAATTATAAGCACCTCTAAAGTGTGCATACAGTTCCTTTGTTATATGGCTGCCTTTTAATTCCAGCCTTTTAACCAATGTGAAACATTTTTCAATGTGGAGAGGTCAAACTCTACATGTCCACAGCTGTAAGGAATGGTTCACACTGGTAACTGAAGGAAATGATCAGATTCTAAAGAATACCGGGGCTATGAATTCAATTTCTGGAGTACTTTATATATGGTTTTGTCTCGTCATTCCTGTATTTGTTTTCAATAAATCAAAAGTTTACTCCAGATTAAAGAACAGGCTATAAACGGTAGTCATTGTGCATATTGCTTATTAGTCAGCTGATTAAGTGAAACCATTTACATATGTTTGACGTCCAAGTAATGGTTCTGTTCAGCAACTGGTCCATTCTAAATTGCATGCAGGTAAGGTCTTCAAAGAATTAGATTTTAGTCAGTGGGTGCACAATGATTGTGATAGGCACAGGTCCCTGCATTCGCCGCAGGCCAGGCTCAGCAACATTCGCTTCCCAGCAACAAAACAAATAGTCCAAGTGCACGCAGTCTCCCCCACGGGCAGCCAAACATGATGCGTTAAGTGAATGATTAGTGATCGGTGTCGAGGAAATGGCAGGGACACAATACTGCAAAAAGCAGGTGAATGCTGGAANATCCTTGGCTCGGCACACTTTATGTGAAGCTTGCACTGTAAGTTAAAGGGAAAAAAAGACACACACATACAAAACACAAAAAGGGGGAGAAAATATACAAAACACTCACATTAGAAATGGAAAACTGCAAATTAAAGTTGAGATAATAAAAAAAACAAAACAAGCAAAATAACCAGCGGGGCAACATTCATCTTTAAATAATGATTACCCATAACATAGAACAGAAAAACTACACTTGTAAAACATTTTGTAGCAATGGCAACTGTGGTTATGTATCAAGCTCATAGAAATAGTAATATTTTTTATGTCCACCTCAACCAAATTTCATTACAGCAGTACTTGGCTTTCTAAAGATCATGCTTTTGTTGCACACATATTGAATACTTAAACAGATGGGACAGGCATATTTCTCACTGAAAGCTTAGTGAAATCATTCTGCTAGTGAATACTATGCTGTTTTACTTTACCATGTTAAATTGTGTAAACTTTGCAATGATGGTGCATAAGTACAGTAACAGTACTTACATCTTATAAAATGTAGACCTGTGGTAGCAATTAACCCATAATTCAAGCAATGGCAAACACTGGGGGAAAGGCCCAGAAGCCACCCTCAATTTAGCTGTATTACATGTGTGTTATATTAAGGCTCTGGTACATTGTATAAAGTAAATTAGAGGACAGAGATGGCACTATAATGTATGTGTGGTTTATTAGGATTTAGGAGTGACACACTATATACCCATTCCTAATATACCATTTATGCATCTGCATCTATTCCAGATCCCTATATTATTGGGCTGGGNATGGCTTGCTATTTAAAGTACAAGTATAAAGACGGTAAGGGATTAGCAAATACTGTAATATATGTNGGGTATATTAGGGGTTTGGAGATGGTATATATGTACTGTATACCCAAATATAACCCAAAAATATTATAACTACCTTGTATACATGTTTCCTCAGGTTTAAATCAGTCTACGCATGGGGATACTTGCAAACAATTACTTATTAGTAGGCTGTATGCATAACAAAACCCAAGAAGATGAATGCAATGTATGTTTGTGTGTCCCTGATCTATGTCCCAGGGGGACAAGTGTGGACAACAGAGCAAAAGTGCAGTAGATAGTAGGCAAAAAGCAACCCCCAAAAAGACACCACATGAATAGCACTTACAGAAACTAGATTGATTGTCTACCATAAGAAATAGCTCTGTTTTTGAATGAGATTATCCAATATATTATACAATTTATAACAAAAACCATAAACAAATAATGTTAGAGGCTAATCAGGGCGGTGTAATTTCCTGTCATTAATGTTTGTTAGCAGGCAGGCCATTTCCACTAATGTATCTGTACTATGCTCTGCTGTTACACTGCTGTTTTCTGAGACAGACTAAGATCATCCATTGATGCATTATTGACAAAAAAAAAACAAGTGCATGCCCTAAAAGCAAAAGATTGTCTGCACATTGGAAAGCAAATCATACTGGAAGTACAAATAAATGAACAACCACCAACATATATATAAATAAATATATAGCTAGCATGTTACTCTAAAAGCAGTACACGATAGGCATATAGGGTTTTTTGTAATACGTCATGGTAAATTGTTGACTGACACAAACTAACTACTGACTGACAGTATTAATATTCTACTACATTCATGCAAGAAATAAAGCAATTGCACACTAAGAATACTGGACCTGATTCAGAGTGTCGCCCGCCGTATCCGCNCTATTTAGAGCTGCATCTGTTCTATTCAGAGCCAGGCGGATGCTAACCTCTAATATAGTGGACCTGATTCAGTCACGCTAAACCAAAAATCTCTTACAATTTATTATTTCAGCTATATAATTATAGGCCCTTTGGCCTATGTTAGTTAAATACAGCAGAGGTAACTTCTAACATCGACAAAATTGAATATTTTTTTTCTCCTTTTTGCAATAAAAGGCAGGCTTCTACAAAATTTGACCATATTGAGGTATTAAGCAGCTTATCTCCAATTTATTAAAATAACTATGTATTCTCCCTTTTCTTCTCCTCTTACCCTCCCCCACCACAATTTCCTAGTCTATNCCTTTCCCTGTTTAGTAATAAAACTTCAAAACCCCATGCTATTTTTCACATTGTTGAAGCTTGGGCCAATTGTCCATTCGTTTCATTATTTGACTACTATTTATTTAGTCTATTTTTGTGACTTCATTGGTCTCTGTGTACTGCTCTATTTTACTGTTTTGTGTTTCCATGTTTCTTTTATGTCATGGTTATAAAATAGAGTTTAAAAAAACAATTTCTAAACATTAAAAAAATGTTCTTTTTAAATCTAACTTCGGAAAAGTGCAAAACTAGCAGGAGATGAGGGAAGTGTGGGTACTGTTTAATGCACATCCTGCCATTAAGTACCAGGAAATACAGGAAATCAGAGACAGCTTTTATATGGGATAAGATCAATCTTAGTGAGTACTAAACCCCACATGGCTCTGGTTGGTACTGCACAAAGTACCATATAGTATTGCATTAATGCAAAACACAGAAACAGTGTAACGCCTATGTGTTAAGTTCACCTTGTCACAGTACTGTAATGTACTGTATTGATATTCATCTATATGGTGTGTTTTAAAAAGACAAACAAAAATAAAAATAGAAGATGGGACTAATGAGCTAAAAAAAAATTTTTGATTCATAATAAGACCTACTACTAAAACTTAATCTAGGGCAACTATAGTCAGTTAAACATTAGCCCAAATCCTGGTCAAATGTTAAAACTAACAGACCACTAACCTTCCATCACTAAATGAACACATGCAAGAATTTCTCACATGTCAAAAATATGAAGTGTACATTTTTCCAGGTTTTCAATTTACCAAACACATTTATACATATATATTCCTTATAAAACTTTAAAAAATTGTTTCATGGTTATAAATTGCAACTACTAGCTACTCTAACAATGCTTAATAAGCATTTCAAACAGATTTGCATGTTATTACATAATAGCATTGTGAAGAATTTCAAACGCTATATGTACAGGTGCGATATTTTGCACTAAGATTCACCACTTAATTGTATAAGCCCACATGTAAATGCTTTAGCAATAGAAGTATAAGACCAGTTTCCTATAATGAAGATGAGAGTCTGGCATACAGCCACATTCTTGCCACAGGGACTGGTTGAGGAGGGGGGGGTAAGTCACACAGGGCTGCTTACTTTTTCTTGTCCTTGTCTTTCTTAGTTGTCTGGGATCCAGCTTGTTGGGCCTGGGACTGCAGAAGTTGTGTGGCGGCTTTCTTTTTCTGGAACATGTTCANTTCTTCCTCAATCTCCTTCTTCTTGTCCTCCAGCTTCTTTTTTTCCTCTTGATGTGTCCTCTTGAGGAGATCGAATTTTTCATGGAGCTTTTTTGAATTAAGAATTTAATTAAGAATTAATATGGGAGCCGGGTTAAACAGTGTATTCTAGAAAATCACACAATTTTTAAAAGTTATTGAAATATGAGCATTTACTTTTATTGATGTCACTAAAAAACATTGAAATGCTTGCATATTTTAGCCAGCAGTAAATCTAAAAATAAAAAAAAAGCAAAAAAGAAAGCAAAGTCTCACTTCTTTTTCAGCTTCTTTAAGTTCAGCTTCCTTTTCCTTCACTCGCATAACAAACATCTGTCNCATCTCTTCCTCCTTCCTCTGTAGTTCTCCAAGGAACTCATTTCTCTTTGCTTCATAAGTTTCCTGGAGGCTGGTATACCAAAGATCAAAGGGTTTACACAAATCTCCATTTTTAAACTTTATATTAAACAGATTAACCAACTGATCTATTGGATGAAACAGAACACACTCCTAAACTATTACAGATGATTCATCAGGACATTTACAAAAACCAAACTAAATAAAACAGAAACCGTTGTCTTATAGCCCATTAACAAATCTGTGATAAATGTATCCCACAAGAAAGAAAACGATTGCAAAACCAGTGCAATGCTTATCTGGACAAATCTCACTTTAATGAAGCAATAACATTAAGCCATTCTTCAGAAGTGTGGGAATCACAGAAATCCCAGAACATGGACAACCCCCCACATTATATACATTCCCATGTCTCATCCTTTCAATTATCAATTTTACATGTTATAAAGGACTTCCAAATAAGATTAAACACGCTAATCTATATATGCACGTANTGATATTTTAACTATGAAGTAGAAGAGCATGTGTATAACACTGTACATCCTTACATTCGGTTTCCCATATGTGATTTAACAAGCTTGGCCTATATCTCCTTTCCAATCCTAATATGGCCAGAAGGGGCCTCAGGCATGCAGGAAGTCAGTCAGAAATTCCTTAAATGCTTAAAAGACATATTTAAATACTGTTGTGGTATAACAACATGATCTTGTAAGCAAAGAGACAAATCATCTGTTTTCCACTAGCTCAACTGGGAGCACAGAAAGTATNATTCAACATAGAAACCACCACTAGATATACAAATATAAATGTAAAGGGTTAATGTTTCCCATGTTTGCATTGTAGCAAGCATGCCAAATGTAACTTGCTTTCTCCACAGGCTTGGAGAGGAATAGTTATTTCTATAGGCTAGTACAAAAGTGTACATGAGGTCAGAGGGAGGAGGGAGCGGAATGATCTGTTTCACAGACTGATATTTAGATAGAAGAATCAGAATTAGCCACATTCATGAAAGCCTTAGCTAGTGAATCCTGACATTCCTGCACTTTGAGACATCTGAACCAGGCATAAACAATCAACTCATAGCATGCTCCATGTCAAAAGCATAGCGGATACCTGATAACGCATGAAGCAACTTGTACATTCACAACACACCATCATTTACCTGAAAGGTTTGCTGTCTGGGTCTGTGTCTTTGAACCCCATTTCCTCCAGTTTGCAGCGTCTGTACAGCTCATAGTGGCGAGCATGTGTCTGCTCTCTTAGGTCCTCCATGTTTACCCGAATTAACATTTCTCTGAGTTTCACAAAGTCACAATGATTCTCATTCTCAACTGTCAAGAAAATATACCAAAAATAAATGAAAATTACTGCACCCATCACAGATCAAACCATTTAATAGNGGAAAGAAAAAAACTATGCCCTATGCCAGAATGCCTCCTATTATGTGCAATATCTGGTGTTAGGCTGGAAACCCACCTTGCACAATACCCCATGGATACTGCCTTGCTTTGGCCATTTTGTTGCCAATTTTTACTTCTTCTGTACTGCCGACAACAGCAAATGGTAGGTGTACCTAAAATAAGCACAGAATTCAGTGCAACACACTGTAGTGTACACATTTTTATAGCTTATATTTACATTCAAGGTTCATGGAAAGCAATACTATATTATCAACTGTGACATATGTATGAAACAACAGGCTAAAAGAAAAAATTAAACGGCCGACACATTGGAAAACATTTGACAGAAAGACAATCATAGTTTCACAATAACATCCTTGTTGTTTTTATCCTCTTTTCATTTCACGTTTACCAGTATTTATATAATCTATACAATGCTTTGTTTATGGAGAATACCAAGTGTTGCCTCATACACAACAAATGTGCAGAACCTAGCATCTAAGTATGGTTGTTTCCGTATTTGTAAGTTTTTCAGCATATAAATTGACAACATAACAGATAAGATACNGTACGTCACACAGGATTGGAGGAAAGCCCTTACACTCATCGTTGCATTGATCTCTGCGACAGTCTCTTCATCTGTGGGGAACTGGTAGATCTGGACTCCATTACTAACCAGCTCACTCATAATTTTACTTTTGAATTTGTGCAGCTCGTTTTTGGCAATCGTGTCAGCTTTAGCAATGATGGGGATGATATTCACCTGAAGAATAAATACATTATTCTAATAGTTTGTCCAATTTTGTACATAGATACGTTAAAGAATCAAGAACTCTTGCAAACATCCATAACAAAATATAAATGTAAATCACTTTTGGACACAGCCAGGCTCAGAATATTGGAAATGTGTCCTNTTACAGGACACAGTAAAAATGCTTTAAATATTTATATGATGTACCAAAAAAGTTGCNGTTGATTATATATCCATTATACTGGTTAATGCACACTCTCCAACTTTTGCTTGACACAAGTAAAAGAAGAATTTGAACAGGAAACTTGGTGACGTCATTTATATAACACAGCAGGAAACAAATATTTGACTCGGTTATCCTCCCTACAACAAAAAAGGTTTTGTCGTTTTTTTTTGTCAAGTACTAGTCTTAAAATAACTATGGATGAAGGTTCACATAGATAAGACTTTCACAGTTACCAAAAGGAGATTTCTATAGAAACATTAAGACATTGCAGTCCATTTGTCAAATCTTCTCCAAATTAAAGCGCTTAAAAGTGGATATAAATGTATATTTATAACTGCAAATTTCCATGCAGTAGTAAAAGCAATTCCATCAAAAATAAACAACAGAACATAATCTATACTTGTTCTACCTCCTTTGCAGTGATCATCATTTTGGTACTTTTTACAATAGAAAAGCATTTAAATTTAAATGCTTTTCATCTGAAGCGTANAGATTTTAGAAAGGTGGTAGTCTAAATGAGCAAAGTAAGGCCTATAATGTACATTGACTAACAGGAAGCACCCAATAAAGAATAATACAATACTCCACTTAGGATTGATTGCAATAAGCTCCTATAGAATGTNAGCTTGTGAGCAGGGCCCCCTTCCCCACNCATTCTGTCCGTTACCACTCAGTCATGTCTTATTGATTGTTAAAATTATAAAGCGCTATGTAATAATGGACTTCTATAAAAACCAATTAAAAAATAAATATGTTCTGAGCATGTGCAGAATAGAAAATAGTCTGATTTCCAGTTAAAATATGTAGAAATTAGCATAAAAATGCATGCCTGGATGTGGCCTGTACAGTGTAAAAGCATCAGGATAAACAAAGTATTCAAAGATATGAACACAACTGGCAGCTGCTGGCAAAATATTGGCAAGTACCTTACTGTCAAGCTTCTTCATTGTGACAAGNTCAAGAGACTTCAGTGAATGGCCAGTAGGAGCAATAAAGTATAGACAGGCATGTATCCTTGTGTCATGATAGTTAAAAAGCGACCTTTTGATTTTCAGCTCTTCCTGGAGATAGGCCTCAAACTGGGCATCAATGTACTCGACAATAGGTCGGTAGCTAAAAGAAAACCACATGTCAATTGTATGATAAACATTCAAAAAAAGTTACCCACTGAAAAATCCTGATTATTGTTTAATAAGATTTATACGTAGGTACGCAGTTCTTTGTTTTGGCACGGTCACAAGAACGATCAGTAAAACTTTGATGCATGTATAGGTTTTAAAGTGATTTAGTTAGGGATTATTTTCAGGGTAGGGCTTATTTTAGACAGCTTGAAGGAATCTAGGGTAGGGCTTATTATAGGGGTAGGATTATCAGGGAAACACTGTAAATGCCTCTTCCAATTAATTAGGCCTAAATATGTACATATGAAGTGAAGATGCAACCCACATAAGAAAAGGGTATTCCATACAGTGCTTTGCATGCAGGTCCCAATTATGGGCATGTGCAATATAAACGCAAGTATGTTTTCTGTACGTAGCATGCAGAAATACCTTTTATTAGATAAAGGTCCTATGTTACCAATTCATTAATAGATGGTTGGATTTTTATATGTTCTAGTTGTCCAAATAAAAGAAAATAATTGTGGAATTGGTAGAAAAGATCATACAAAGCAGACAACTGGCGTAGTAGAACAGTAGAGTTCATGGGTGTAACTATGATGAGGCCTTACGAGANCTTGATCAAATTTTACTGTTCTACTATTACACTTAAGGTAAACAATAGCTTCATAACAAAAAAATGTCTATTGAAAATGCTGAATGCACCTATTTTATAGAAATATGAATGACAATTAATAAATTATAACAAAATAACAGACAAGAAACCNAACACTGCTGCATTTAACAATAATAGAAAAAAAATATATATATAATTTGTCACATTGGAGAGCTTTGAAATATTTGCCTTTTCCTGTCCAGACTTCCTTATGGTTCTTTATTTCAACATGCTGAAACCCATGGGACAGGACAGTGAAAGAACAGGTTTGATTAATGCAGTCTACTGCAATTATTCTACCCTTACATGGAAACAGCAAAAAGATAAAGGCCGGCAAAGGTCAGAACGTATTTAATGAACTAAAATAATATGATGTTTGTGTATTTTGTAACCTATTGTGATCACAGGACCCTACCTTAATATTTCTACACCATCCTCACATAAAATAGGCATAGTGCAGAAATCTGGATCGCATGCAAAGGCTCATCAACCCATTTTTCCAGCATGAAAGCCTATAACTTTAAGGAAACACTACACATACCTATCATCTTTATTTATTTGGTCCCCAAATCCTACAGTATCAACTATGGTCAGCTTCAGACGCACATTACTCTCCTGAAGTTCATAGCTTCTTGCTTTTAACCGTACACCTGGTTCACTGTGTGAAACTGGTTCACTTTCAAACTTCGTGTTGAATATGGTGTCCATTAAAGTGGACTTTCCAATGCCAGTTTCACCTGAAAACAACAAAACAAAAGAAACAAAAAAAAAAAGATTAAAACCCTGTATCGGGGACAGAAATGTGCATAAATGTACAAAATCAATGATTTTTTTTCTCAGAGCTGTCTTGTAGCCTAGTGAACAATGTCATTTGTATATTGCATACGTAAATTTTATAAAACCGAACTCCAGATTAATCATTTCACCTGCA
>JABWIB010003661.1:18515-32100 GCA_016617825.1 Platyplectrum ornatum
AAAATGAACTGGAAGAGCAAAATGAACTACATGAACTAATCTTTTATGCTAATCATGTTAATTTACTAGACCTGAATGAACAAATCACTTAAATGAACTACATGTCCTATTTACAACAAAATAACTAACTATGTCACAACAGAACTCACCTGTTGTTTTGAAGGGTACATATATATCTTATGAATGGTGACCAATTATAAGCATCATTGCTGTTCCTNAGCCATTTCTCAATTTCTTTAAGGTTTTCTTGCACATAATCAGTGATGATGATTTTCTCAAAATGTTCAGTGGCCGGCAGAATATGCTGTATACTTGGGCCTGCTCCGATCTCTATCAAACTTTCTCCTTTGACATGACCTAATGAGAGATAATACAAAACCCTTTAAGAAGTTCTGTGAGCAAAGAATGAGCGAAAATGGGTCTTAAAAGGTGTGAAAACAAGTATTAGAAAGCAAACATAAGCACTCGACTGATAGTATTGCTGACGTACAAAGNCGTTTTCATTCACTGGGCCGGACCTGTACCTCTGCCCACCAAAATCCTGTTAGGTGGGTGGCAAGGTCTATTTAAACTAAGGGATTGGAGCTGGGTTTGGGGTTATACATCAACATCCATTTGAATTTGCTAAATATTATTTCATTTCTTTAAATAATATCCCATGAAGTTCACATTGTTTATTTGTACTATGTTGCCTATGGTGCTACAAATTTGACATAAGGGACATACTAACTAATAATAATAAATGAATATATTAGAGAGGTAGACCTATGTACTATGCAGAAGACGTAACATAACATCTCTGTGCAAGCAAGAGGAGTAACCTCCCCTCATATGCATAGAAGGCCAAATTGGGTCATGCTAATACAAAACCTTACCCATACTATACATGCCATACCACCCACAAACACTATGTCCTCAAAATGACAAATTACAAAACAGATTTTGGTGTGACATTGAATAATAAATAAAATATAGATGAGCATTTCTGCCAAAAGCAAACACATGCAAGGTAAAACGCTTTGACGTGTAATTACTGCATACCTGAAGAGAAGACATTATTGAGATACTCGATCAGAAACTTTGAATCTGAATTAATTTCCTGGCTCTTGGGATCTACTTTGTAGTATGTTTCCAGATATTTCTTCCCATCAAAGTGATTTTTATACTGGTGATCTTCCGTTAGACTCTCCATGTTTTATTTAATGTGTTGGTTTCTAGTTGGGAAGAAGAGTAAAAAACACAAATGTTTTCATCATAGCTATAGTTGACAGTAAAGCTTCATAACTGAATAAATCATGGATATCTTTTATACTGGATTTAGGTTTCTTTGCTTGTTCCATGTTTTTCTATGGACAGTGAGGGTGTGCAATGCTTTAAACAGACAAAGAATAAATTATTCATATGGACGCGTTTAACTATGCACTATCCAACCCTTTTAGTATTAGGAGCACCACTAAGGTATCAATTGTTTTGGAAAAAAAAAAAGAAAAGAAACATACCTTACCTGACCCTTACAATGTATTGGTCATTGAAGTCCCAGTGATTTTCATTCTGGTACTTAAATATATTTTAAGACCCAGAAGTTACTACGCATATGCAGGAGCTACAATGCCTGCGATCATTTTCCCATCATCCCATTGTGGGACCTTGCAGGATAGGTAATATTAAATACTGCGGTGAAAGTAGCTAGGCGTGCAGCAAGGTGATGTGAGCCTGGCTACCTTAAATATTGACTTCAAGATTTATTTTAGTAAATAGTGGGCCCCATTTATTAAGGGATGATTACTTCGATTTTAAGAGATAAAGTCTGTCTTTACTACCCCGTTCACAAAGAAGTCTATTACCCAGGTAATTCAGTCAACTTCCAGGGTTGACTGAACTACCCGAGTAGTGTGCTCATTATGAACGGCGCTAAAATTACTACTAACCACCCTGGTTTATTGTGAACGGGGTAGTTTGTGAATTACCAGGGTAATTCACATCCACTGCTAAACACCCCTGCTCGTTAAAACAGATTTACCAGGGTAGTCTATGTGAACGGGGTAAAAATGACGTTATCACCTTAAACTGATCATTATTAATTAACACATTGTCATTGGTGTGATTAACACACAGCTCCGAGAGTAATAATAAAGCCAACTGAAGATGGCCCTGTTACCTGTATCTCCCTATAGACATCCCTTTCCTCCATGTAATAGCTGTCATTAGGAGCAGCAACAGGAGCTATGTATGCGGAGACTGTAAGGATACTAATCAGAGTATAAATAAATGTAAAAACAAAAAAAACCCAGGAACACCACTGAGGTGTCCGATAAAAAACTAAAAAAAAGTCTTGTGTGGACAAGGCAGTGGCGGTGTTAGGTCCCTGAGCACCCTAGGCGAGACCAAGCAAAATGTAGCACCACCCTTCCCTTTCAACACTCCAGTCAGGTTCACATAGGAGAGGGGGCGCCGCTGTCCTTTAGAGGAGCAGTAGGTGCCTCCCAGGCTGGCTGATTATGTACATGCCGAGTTATGACATAAACTGGAGGCAGTGGGTGGAGGCAATTACAAGGTGTCCTGGGAACGGGCAGGGGATAGTAGTGAGTATGCTATAACCCTGCCTTAACACACTTGTGATGATCAGTGGTCTGTGCCAGTATCCCCAAACATGCAGAGAGAATACTTTACTTTTGCTTATTGTAACCAGATACTGACCAGCGTTACTTTTATAGTNGTATTTAGACATCTCACTCAACTCTAATGGTCTGATTAAGTCAAGACTGGGCAATACCATGTAGAATTGCAGGGGAGTTACATTTAAATTGTTGCAATCAGTATTATAGGTGAGAGATGACAGAGCAGATTCAAAGTGACACATCCGCCTTTAAGTCTGGTGGATGCGCCGTTATGTGCCGATCTGCAAAGCTCGCATCCATGTCTTTAGGCATCCGTCTACTTAAAATGAGAAAAGGGATGTTCTCGTTTAAATACAAGGTTTCAGAAGGGATTAGCCCTGCTAATTGGTGTATAACTTACAGTACACCATGTCCTGACAGGGTGTAAGCTGCACGTTAGCAGCTTAAAGCAGGTAATTGCCCAGTGGATAATTACCTCCTTCGTTAAAATTTTAAAAGTTTTAAACATTTTTTAACATATTTGTAAAATAAAAAAGTTATGATTTGTGTGTATGTGTGGGTTTTAATTTTTTCATTTTTTTTAATCATCAAACCATTTATAAAAGCCAGAAATCAGTCCGATGTTTCCAAGCACAAGTCTAAGTAAAGCTGGCCATACACTATAAGATAAATTGTCCCAATCGTAAGATTTTTCAAGAGTGGGTAAAACCATGTTNAATTGCAGNGGAGGTAAATTTAATTAATTGCAAATAATATTAGAGTTGAGAGATGATGTTTCCAGCACAAGTGTAATAACAGTGTAACAGTAACGCTGGTCAGTATCTGTGTGCAACATGTAACAATAAAGTATTCTCCCTGCATGCAAACACTGACATTCATTTTACCCTTCCACCCTGCAATTCAACATGGTTTTACCCACTCTTGAAAAATCTTTCGATTGGAACAATTTATCTTACCGTGTGTACCTAGCTTAACGTTGACATGGCTTTACCCATTGAAGTCATGAGATATGAATCTTGCCCAGTATGAATAAATATAAAGTAAATCTCACTATGTATAGATTAATCAGAGCTATTTACTTCTAATTAAACAATTCTTTTTTTTAACTAACTTTTAAAGTTATTACAACTAATATATATATATATATATATATATATATATATATATATATAAAATGTATATATATGAAAAAATACCTGTGATATTAGATCTGCTCCAAGGGAAGTACAACCAGGTATATTGTGCAAAAGCCAAGTACCAAATTTGTCACTCTATTGAGTCCTTTTATGTCTTTGTGGACATTATACTTATGCAAATTACAACTGGAATTACACTTCAGGCAGTGAATTTGGGGGATGTTGTGTTATCAATCATATGTTCACAGACCCGGCCCTAAATATATGCAGCAGTTTATACCGATATGTCCAGTTTTGTCAGGGTTATCTGTCACATTATCATTCCTGTGANAGATAAAAGATTGATTTATGTAACGGTCATGCCTATACCATATAATTGTATGTCCTTAGCATAAGGTGAAGCCTTAGCTTTGTGTAGAGAAAAATGAGTGCAATAGTGACACCAGCAGTCTGTGTCAGATAATAACATCGTACATGTGCACCTGTGTATCTACATTTGAAAACTGTGACAACTTTGCTATCCACTGCAAAACATGTATTGAACCCATTGTATGTTGGTTTAATAGCATTGATGCACTAGGCTTTCCAGGAGTTGTCTAACTACAAGTCCCAGCATGCTTTAACTGCATAGACATAGTTGATACCTGGGACTTGTACTTTGACAATAGCTGCAGGTTGCCTATACCCGCACTAGTTACTTTAGAAATTGCGCCAGTTGATCCCTCTACATATGACTTTGGGCATATCATGCATCTAGGGATGCCAGAGCAATATTACCAATTTACAGGCTATTTACTTAGTAGGGCAGTGTGTTGGATAAAAATGATAATTATCATACTCAAGCTTAGAGGAGACCTGGCAAACCATTAGAAATAGTGGGACACTAGACTGAAGTAGTGCCCCCCTCCAGGTGACATGTTCTGGAGAGCAGTGACGTCGCCAATGTCCCTTTAACCCCTTAANGATCTGACGTGTCCCTTTATGTGGTAAAAACTTTTTAATGCTTTTACTTATGCAAGTGATTCTGAGACAGTTTTTTCGTGACACATTGTACTTTAAGTTAGTGGTAAATTTTGGTTGATACAGTTTGTATTTTTTTGTAAATTTCTAAAATGTTACAATTTCTGCTTGTAACATACAGTAGATAGTCATACCACACAAAATAGTAAATAACTAATAATTTCAATGTCTACTTTCTGTTGCCATCATTTTTTAAACCTCCTTTTAGGAGGTTTTAACTTTTTAACTTTTTTTGGGTGGTAGGCGGCTCATAATTTTTTACAATTTTTTTTACAAAATTTGAAAGTTTGAACAATTTAGGGGATGTCATTTTGAGGGGCCTGCGTGATAGACACCGCCATAAATGTCCCCATTTAGTAAACGGCACCCCTCAAAGTATCCAAAACAGCACTCTGGAAGTTGTTAACCCTTTAGGTGTTTAACAAGAATTAAAGCCAGGGTAAAATTTTAAAATTTCCCTTTTTTTTAGCAAATTTTCCATGTTGATCCATTTATTCTGGACTGATATTAACCGGGACAGATGTTATCCATAAGACAAAGCCTAAAAGGTAATCCCCTGATTCTGNAGATTTTAGTAATATCCCATATATGGTTATAAAACTCTGTTTGGGTTTACCGTGGGGGTCAGAAGTGAAAAAGGGGCATTTGGCTTTTTTATTGCTGATTCATCTGGAATGGTTTTAGTGCGCCATGTTGCATTTGCAGAGCCACCGGTTGTATCAGTAGAGTAAAACCCCCAACAAGTAATACAATATTATAAAATACACCCCTCAAGGAACTTATATACGGATATAGTGAGCAGTTTGACCCCAATAATGTTTTGTAGTGTGAACATTTTTGCTTTCAGGGCCGGCAGGGATTAACCTTTAATTTTTTAACATTTACAATTTTTTTATTACAGGTTTTTATTCATCAAAAATTGGCATAGTACTCAGGGCAGTTACTATGCGGGCTATCGTGAATGAAACTAATGTGAAAATCGATTTTTAATGCTGGAAACATTCACATTAGTTTAATTCACAAAAGCTGAGCATAGTAACTCCCAGCTACTATGACAGCTTTTGTAAGTAGAGTAAAAAAATGTTTTGTTTTGTTTTTTTTTTTNAAAACCCACACGGACACAATAGATTTGGTTTTGTAACTTATTAATTTTTTTTAATTTATTTATTAATATTTTTTATAATTTTTTATTCATTTTTTACACAGATCCTTCAGTTATTCATTTACAAACAGGCTACTAATAGCTCTCTAATAAAGTGCATAAGCCCCAATGCAATAACAAACTGCTGAGCCAATGCATTTTGTTAGACTTGTAGGAAGTGAATAGGAACTTTGTTTGCTTGTCTTTTGGTTAGGTCACACAGGTACAAGGATAGACCTCAGCAAAACCATTTTGCAGTTAAGAGGACTTTTACATGCAGGCAAAATACTTCCCTTTCAAACTCACAAACATAGCTTTTAACTAGTTTAGAACTGTTGATCTCTGATCTCTAATGTCCTTATCCAGACCAGACAAACCACCAAGGGGAGACCAGCCGAAATCTTACCTAGGGCACCAAATTGTTTAGGACCGGCCCTGAATGTTCAGTATTTATTACTCCAATAGAAACATAGAAAGTGACGACAGATAAGAGCCAAGTAGTCCATCTAGTCTGGCTCTTGATCTTCTCTCCCGCTCCTCAGGCACTCCCCATGTAGTACAGAAATGACAAGATTTTAATATGTTTAACATCTCTGGAATTTGTTTTTATACATTTAAGGTCAGAAACCCATAAAACTGCTATGAATGAGCCACATTCATAGTACTGATCAGGGCTGGAGACAGCAGGGCCGGATCACCTGCCAGGCAACGTAAGTGCGCACATAGGGTCCGATGGGCTCTAGGGCCCACTGTGCTGAAGAGTGTAAGTAAGATACAACGGAAATTTTGTGTTTCCAACCTGGTAAAAGGAGGCCCCTGAGTAATCACATAAAATCAGATGCCCTCCTGGTTTGATTAGAGATGTGACATTCTTTAGTGCTGCTTTAAAGTCATCAATGCTTTTGCAGGACCAGGTAAGACATGCCGATACCATCACACAGCTCATCAAAGGAAGGGATTTGGGTTGTAGAGGGTTACTCTTGGCAACATCACACTCCATCAGTGATACTTTCTTTCTCATCTTCTCTATTGTCCTCAGGGGCTGACCTAGAACAGTCATTAAATAAACCATTTCAGAAGTCACTTCATATATGTGTTCTTTTGCCTTACAACAGGACTATTGGGTTTTATTAAGTCCATCTAGCCCTCACTATAACATACATCCAAATATTTTCTTCCATCAAAATGTCTATCATACATAGGGGCAAATGTCTCCATGTATTATTTAAAGAAACCTTTTAGGAAAAAAAGGTGAGAATAAAGCATCACATGTTACTATTATACAGAGGACACCAAAATGTAATATAACTATATTCACATATATTTTCCTATCTCATCTTTGTACGACCTCAGAGCTGGATCTTATTTAGTTGGAAACCTTTTCAAAAATGCAAAATCTACAGAATATTGTGACCTATATATAAAGACTAAAGACTAATGCTAAACTATTTCACTCTTTATTCTTAAACATGACAAACTGCCATAGATGCATATGTGCTGGTTGATAGTCTTACCTCACTGTGGCAAGCAGTTGTTATAGTCCAGTTTGTGATGTAAGGACTGAACACGTAAATGTTATTCTGTGTGTTGTCTTGTCCACATTTCTTTTTGTAATCGGAAACTTTACATATTATTTTTTAAGGGGTGGAGGTATTCACAATTCGACTACTGACTTAATGACCCAGAGGAACTGATGTGTTCCAGACAATACATGTGACGTCTTTAGACCTATTCCGACAATAACAGATCTAGATAAGTATTAAAAATATGTATAAATCTCAAAATGTAAACAAATATATAGGCATTTATGCTAAGGGTTGCATGTTTCAAAATAATATCTATATTCATAATTCAGTCAACTTACAGCAACATCAGAAAAGCTTTTTCCCTGGACCATGGAGCAGCCTGAACAAGTCCATCAGATGCAGGGGTGCTCNGGCGCAGGTGGCAGGGTGCAAGATGCCATTGGTAGATCAGGGCCGCGGCCAGACATCAGCCACTCCGCATGTGGCTGTTCAAAGCAACCATCTATATGGCATCCGTTGGTTGCTTTGAAAGGCCGCACATGTCGACCGGCTGGGACCGTCATCAGTGAATGGGGGATCGGGCCTGTCACTTTTGGCTCTTGTTCTGCGGAGTATACGGATGGAAGGATGGGCCGCTACTTATGGGCCACTGCTGTGGGCTTAACCCCCAGCCAAAATTTGCCAGCCAGCCCCTGATCAGTAAATAACCAGTCAAAAACTGGCTTCAAAAAGCTTGATTATTGCTGGGTATGCCACGTTAATGTGGTGGAAGTAACAATTTTAATCACAAAAGGTCTCCACTGTCTTAGGTTGGGCATTCACAAGAATATCATTCTAGTGGATATTGGTGACAATAAACAGGGCGATTTTCCCTAGGTATATTTTACTATGCCGCCTTCCGCATAATTTACTAGAACAATATTGTTCTACTGGTGCCCCAACAATAAAAAATCGGAAAAAAGTAAGATAAAGCCACAGCTGCAGATAGGTAGGGCTTTATTATTTTTAGGTTTTACATTACATTACAAATGATAACGTTTATCAATTGGGAATTCCGATTGCTCAACGATATTGTTATCCAAAATCCAAAAAAAACATGATAATCGTGCATCTTGGCTAAAACCCTTATAGTGGATGGCCAGCTTTATACTCACACTTGCCCTCAGTGGCTCCAGGGTTTAGGAGCACTAAAAATTATTTTTGACCCACCCCTCCCCATTGTTTGTCCCCAAACTTTTCCTGAATGTTTTCTAAGTATTCAGCAGAATTTAATTTGATACAGCATGAATCCCTCACATTGCAATATCGTCTTTTCTACACCTACACAAAAAATATAAGTGCAACTCGATCAGCCTCGATGTGAGGGGGTGTGAGAGTTATCCAGGTGCAATTCAAGGTGTATATGTTTCTTACAGGTGTTATCACTTCAGGTTAATGTCAATAATTATAGTTATTGATGTTATTTAAGTGCTGTAAAAGCAGAATTACTAGATTCCTGGCAGGTTAAGCAGTCAGTGTAAAAAGAAATGAAAGAAGATGAAAGGGTAAATACTTTTCAATCTCCCTGCACTCTCCTCGGTTATTAGACAACGCTACAAATTTACTTTGTTTTGTCTTCAGATTCATAAGGCTTGTTTTTCATGCTACAATGTATGTTCTATTTGATGGCATAACGAAGTTTAATAACAAATACATTGTTTTTAAAGAATTCAGGATGAGCCTGATATATGGTTTTGTGTAATTTTGAAGAGATCCTAAAGTGAGGCAGCTGTTTTCTATGTGATTTTTTTAATGTATAGCAAAGAAATATTGCAGTACCGTGTTAGCCAGAAAAATCAATGTGATGTAAAATACTTCTGGTTCAAAAAAGACAAAAGTATTATAGAAGTGATACCTTTATTGGCTAACCAGAAAAATCATTATATAAATGCTAGCTTTCGGAGCACAGGAGCCCCTTCGTCAGGCAGTATACAAATGAATGACTGAGAAACAAGCACAACCTTTAAGATAAAAAATGTGAAACAACATGTGTATGGGGGGGGGTTGGAGATACATCAATTAGATAAGTCAGAACACCTGACATACACTACCCAAGAACACCTGACATACACTACGAATGTCAGAACACCTGACATTCTTGTGTAGGGTATGTCAGTTGTTATTGTATAGAGTATGTCAGATGTTCATGTGTAGGGTATGTCAGATGTTCTTGTGTAGGGTATGTTAGGTGTTCTTGTGTAGGGAAAATCGAGTGTTGTGCATAAGATGTCAGGCGCAGTTAAGCTGTCCCCCTTTATGTTCCCAAGGATAGAGTACCTACAGTAGCCTACTATTTTCTTTATTTAAAATGCTGAACTGTTTTTATATTTATGTGAATTTTTTAATGCTGGAAAACCCATTCACATGATTTTCTTTCATCTCTAGCCGAGCATAATGGTAATCATTATACTATGGCGGCTTTGCCCTGCATGCTATCCAGAGGTGCATGTTTCATGTGTTTATCTCATTGGCTTCAGACTGCAGGCACTGCCCACCATAGGGGGCCCTAGGCATATAGGTGACCACTTAGGGCACTTGGCTTGTATTAGTCATAATATAATTAATGAGTTACTCATTAGTAGTTACTCCTCCACCAGCTATGATACTTAAGTAATAAACATTAAAGTTAAAGTAAAAAAAGTCACAAANTATGTGCAACTTAACTTAAACCTTCCAAATATAAAATGCCCAAAAATTTCCCCTCATTATTTCAGCCACCAAAATGTATAAATCAAGCATAGACAACAGTTTTCAATCCAGGTTCTGAGAAACTACAACTCCAAGCATGCTTCAACAACCTAGACAAATCTAGTACATGGCAAAGTATGATGGAACTTGTAGTTTCCCAACACCTGTTGGGACCTGCCTGGTATGAATAATAGAAATTAAGCAATAAATGAGTAATGGACAGGATCCAGAGGGGGAAGAGGGGAGTGAACGCTCCCATCATCTCTTCTCTCATGTGGGGATTGCGGGGATTGCTATACCCCTGCCTTAGGTCATTTGCACAGACGAATAAGGCCAAAACCAGTTGACGCTGTAACATTTGAATCTTTCCACCTAGTATTATTTAAGTGGGTGGGGAGAGCGACTGTCCGTGTGGACGGAATAGCTCGTGGGCAGAAATAGCTAGCGTGAGGAACATTGTTTTGTGTTCTAGGAATTCCGCCCATAAACATCTTGACTACACATGCGTGATTCCTGCATGTGGAAGTTAGCTATCAAACATGATTCGGGATTTGGTTTAATATCACTATAACTGGAGTTATATATGGTTTGCATTTTCATTAAATGTGTCATTATGGCTATAAATCACAAATTCCTGTGTTGTCTTCGGAGTCATACCCTACAGGCTAGAAGGCAGAATACATTTTTACAATCAAATATCTCCTCTGGAATGTGAAAGTCTGAGAACATTGTAAACTCTTCCAATTCACATCCACTCTCAGCCACTGCTTCCTTAACAGTCTTCTCATCAATAGACAGAACTGAGAGCTTGGTCTCTTCGACCAGGTAATAGGTGGCTTCCAAGTAATCACAGATAATCAGATGTCCTCCTGGTTTGAGAAGAGAGATGACATTCTTGAGAGACATTTTAAACTCTTTAATAGTTTTGCAGGCACAAATAAGGCAGCCTGCACTGATCACACAGTCTGCCAAGGGAAGGGATTTGGGTTGTAGAGGGTTACTCTTGGTGACGTCACACTCCATCAGTGATACTTTCCTCCTTAACTTCTCTGCCTTATCCTCAGGGGCTGACCTAGTTATTAAATAAAATTATGAAAAAAGTGCATCCACAAATAAATACAACTACAATAAATAATTACCTAATAGTGCAAATACACACTGTACTTCAAAGTAAAAGAATTTTTGTTTTTTTAACACACACACACACACACACACATATATATATATTCAGTAGGTTCCCACCGGATCTATAGAACCAATTCCTTTGTTGGTTGGTACTGGTTCTAAGAACCGGTTGCTAATGAGTAGCAGTTGCGCTTATTAAACTGCCCAGCGTCCAGATAACAGCCGGGTCTCTCCGCAGTACTGTGCAAATGTAGAATTCCTGTCCCAGATGTTGCTTAGTGATTGATTTGGGTGCCAGAACCTAAGGATAAGTAGGAAACATCGGCAGCATCATTAAGTATAATAAATCATCTTTACATCAGTGGAGACAGACGGGGGACCTTAGAAAAGGTGATCAAGAAAGGGGAAAAAGATAAACGAGCCGATTCAATCCATAAGATGCAAAGTTTTTCCCCATTACGCAAACAGCGCAAGGTAGAAAACTTGCATCTTTTTATCTTGCGTCTCATAGAGCCGTGTATAAAATGACGCGGTTAAGTAGTACCATATTAGACGCAAAAAAGCACACAATCGGAATTTTCACGTCTAAAGCCTGAATTGAATCAACCCCAAAGAAGAAACATTGTGGACTTAGTGAAAAATTGTTGACACTGGCCAATAATGTGAATGAGCCCCTAGCTGCGCTGTGCATCCACAATGTTGGTTGCATCATTTAAGCAAACAAACCACAACAATTATGAAGTATGTTTCTGGGCCCATTGTTTGTGTTTTGATATAAGGAATTATATAGTTTGTACCTAGCTTTATTATCTTCTTTACATTTACATACATGTATTTATGTATTTTAGACTCTCAGTAGTCTTGACGTATTTCAGCACTTATTAGAGTTAATGGACATACTGGTAGCACAGTTTTTGTTTCCTTTTTATATTATATTATATATTATAGAAATACAGCCTGCATACTAATGATATTACTCAGGATCACCTTCTATTTTAGAAGGAGTTAATTACATTTCTTCCTTGTATTTAGGAAGAATAATGTACTTATGCTTATTGCACACTGACACTTTTAAACCATTATTTAGATTTGGACTAGGAACAGGGTTTCCGACTCTCCCAAAATTTCTAATTTTATGATTGGCATAAGTTACACCCTCACGCAAGGCCAGATTAAAGCTTGTGGAGTCCTCTGGGCAACTATACTGAGCCCTAAAAAGGGTACTGTGTGTGTGTGTGGCACCCAGAGGAGACCACCCTACTCGTGCAATGATTGATCCAACCCTCACCCTCAACAACCGCGACCCCATCGTGATTTTTAAACCCTGGGTCCTGTTTATAAGAAAACCACAGTTAGAGGTTGTGCAATGCAGCATTCATTCAAGTGACCCTTCACTAAAGAACACAGTTCAGTCTATCATTGTAGCCTGTGCTCTACTCAGAGAAAGAAATTCCCGATATCTGAAGCAGCTGTGAAATTTTATATTAATCCTTGGTTGTGGTTACCTGTTGTTTTGCAGGGTACAGACATATTTTAGGTATGGAGACCAATCAAAGGCATCACTGCTGTTCCTCAGCCATTTCTCAATCTCTTGTAAGTTCTCTTGAAAGTAATCAGTGAGGTAGATTTTTTCAAAGTTTTCACAGGCAGGTAGGATGTGTTGTATAGAGGGGCCAGCTCCGATCTCTATCACACTTTCGCCTTTTATACGACCTCATGAGAAATAAACTAATATTATAATACTACAAACAAACACAATACACCATTGGTTTTGAAGCACATAAATGTCCTTGCTATTGTAAAAAATTCAGTTTCAGTTTATGATGCATTAAAAAGGCTCAAAGCTACACCTTGGCCTAGGTACAGTTAGTTAGACTGACTAAACACCGGGGTGTGGAGTCCCTCATTGAGGGAAAAGTCTTAGCTGCAGGCACCAAGTAGGTCCCTTGGTGGTGTTCTGATGCAAATAAGAGCTGTTCCCAAGAAAAAAATCCCATTAGTCTATTCCTAACCTTCAACTTCTATGAACAGTTCCCTCACCATATCCTAAGCCTAACCCTTCCCATCTAGTAACTGTTCCTCCCCCACAGCCAGGGCCGCCATCAGGGGGGGACAGCCGGGCCTACTGTCCCGGGCCCGGCCGTCCCTCCAACCCCCCAGCAGTGGCCCGGCGCCCTGTACTGGGCGCCGGCCACTGCCGGCAGCCAGCAAAACATCACATAGACGCCATATTTGGCATCTATGTGCCTTTAAAAAGGCCCGACGGCCTCCGCAGTGACGCCGTGACGTCAT
>JABWIB010003661.1:33745-54382 GCA_016617825.1 Platyplectrum ornatum
AACCCATATCTATATATATCTATATATCTATATATATATATATATATATATATATATACATACATATGTAAATTACAACTGGAATTAAGTTTCAGAAAGTTTGCCCTAGGTCGTACAGGCGACTTGACTAAGGTGGCATCTGTTCAAACAGAGTGAACGAGACCTGGCTCTAGGTATAGCTGTAGCATCTCTTACTGGAAAGTCCGGTCGTGTCAGCGTTATCTGTCACGCTATGAGTCCTGCCACTGTCACTAGACTGCCCTTTGAAGATTGACACATGTAAGAATGATTTATGTAACACTCCCACCTATCTACCATAACCTGACCCCAAATTCCATAGCATAAGGTAAAGTCTTATCTTCGTGTTCGAGAGAAATGAGTGCAGTAGTAACATCAATAGTATGTATACGAACATAGTACCTGTGCACATGTGTGTCTAAATATGAAAACTGCGATAACTTCACTATCCAATGCAAAAAAATGTATTAATGCATGTCTGTTTAATAGCATTGATGCACTAGTTCAGGGGTATGCAACCTGTGGCTTGCTAGGTGTTGTCAAACTACAAGCCCCAGCATTAAACATAGTTGGAGTCTTCAGCTGTATTGAAACAGCAAGATACTGAGGCCATGTGTATGTATGAATGTATATATACACATTACCTCAGTATCACGCTTTCAAACATCNGAAGACTCCAAGAACCGGCAGCAGTCCTGAAGAGAACAGCAGAGCCCCTGCAAGAACAGAATGGGGAGTAAAGATTTACGAGAAGGGGGAGTGAGATGGGGAATGTAAAGCACTTGAGTAGAAGGAAGGGGTTAGAGAAAATAGAGGGGATTGAATGTCCCTTTCAACGCATGTGGGGGTGGGAGTTGGGGGATTGGATCCAGAGAGAGACCGGCACAGACAGTGCATAAATATAAAATAAATCTCACTATCTATAGATAAAGCTATTTACTTCTAATAAACAATATAAAGTTATTACATAAATATACAACTAAAATACATATAAAAAATACCTGTGATATTAGATCTGCTCCAAAGGAAGTACAACCAGGGGTGTTGTGCAGGAGTCAAGTACCAAGTAGGCTACTGTTGTGAGTCCTTTTATGTCTAAGTGGACAGTATAAATATATATATATATATATATATATATATATATATATGTATGTAAATTACATCTGGATTTAAGTAGCCCGCCCTGTGATGAGTAACACGTGTAATTCATGTAACACTCCCACCTATCTCATGACCTAACTTCAAATTCCATAGCATAAGGTTAAGTCTTATGTTTGTGTAGAGAAAAATGAGAGCAACAGGTAGACCAGAAGTATATATATATATATATATATATATATATATATAAATATATCTATATCAACTGTGATAACTCCGCTATCCATTGCAAAAAATGCTGGCAGCTGGCTGCATCCTGAAGAAATATTTCTTACCATTTATCTGGGTGGACATATATGGGAATAGTCCTTCTTGACTGATTCATTTATTTTGAAGACACTTGTATAAGACACTGGAGCACATATGATCTGNAGTACCGATTCATTAACTGATCATTGAGTGATTATTGTATTGATCTATATCTGTCCCAAGGTAGGAGTCCACTTTTAGATTTATTGCAGCTCTTCCCAAATAAGAGGTTGTTCTGAATCAAGTGCATATATTTTTGTGTAGGTTCTCATTCACATTTGCATGGCAGGCAAAATACTTCCCTTTCAAATGCACAACTACTTTTTGAAGAGTCTATACCTAGGGAGCACCAGCCCAAATGTTGCCTAGGGCGCCCTGATTGTTCAGCATCTACTACTGCCACAGAAGCATAAAACATAGAAAGTGACAACATATAAGAGCTATGTAGTTCATCTAGTCTATCTACTAACCTTAGGGAAATCTCATATTTGTTAGAAATGCTCTACTCTCCCGCCCACTCAGGCACTCCCTATGAACACAACTGGGTAAACATTTTGAGAACTGTAGTGCAGAAATTATTTTATTTTTTCTTTCCATTTATATTACCATTCAGAGCTGGAGACAGAGATTTACCCAATCGCTGCCTCAGCCTCAGTCCCTGATCGTTTGACATACTAATTATTATATGGATTACTACAGTGGTCGAAGTGGAAATTTAGAAGTGGGGGTATGGACATTCAGAAGTGGCGGTATGGAAACACATAAAATAATGGAAGTTTTTGGGAGGAAGATTACCTTCCATCGGAGCAATTACATCTCAATCGAACAAATTGGGAGTATGGACTTTTATATCTACCTCCGTAGATGGCAACTACCATACTCCAAATAGCTGTTTGAGTCAACAGATTTTTACTAAAGTTGACTAAAGTTACTAAAATCTCAATTCTACCAAAAGTTGCATCAATTAATAAATCGCCTGTTAATAAATTTGCCTGTAAATTTTAAGCCAAATGCATTTTCGCATAACCCTTTCATGAATAATGTAAACTCAGACTGCCCTCCCATACAACCAAGATATAAGTAAATCTTTTGAATAATTTGATAGGAGATTTGGAGGTGATAGGGTACATGTATACTCGCTCCCAGCCCTCCCATAAACCAATTAGCCCACAGTCTGTAGGATGTACTCCCCCAAAAATAGAAAATATTTATGCTCAAGATTACAGAATTTGACAGATTAATGTCCTCATCAAATGTGGACTCTTTAACATAATCAATCCCAAATCATGTGGTATCGACGTATACAACTGCATTCCAAGATTAAAATCAAGATCAGATATTTTATTTCAAAGAGGGAAAAATATGAAATTGATTATTATTCCTAACTTCTATCCTTGCGGGGCATTTAGGATTTGTCGGTTCTGCCATAAGGATCATAAAAATGCAGTGATTAGAAAAACAATGTATTTTATCAGATAATGAGTTATTTAAATTTTTTGTGCACATTCATGGTCTATGTGATGAGAATGTGGGTGAAATCTTAAATATGTGGGAATGGCCAAAAGGACTTTTTAGATATGAGTCTTGGAACATCTAAGAAGCATTGTAAATAAGGTGACAAATCACAGTGTGCCAACATTTTCAGAACAATCCACAATTCTCAGCCTGATAGCCTTAGGATTAAGGCAATAAAGTGGATAAAATGGACCCCAGAGGGGGTGATAGAGTATGTAAATTAGCCCCAAGAGAATCCTTTTGGATTCCAACCTTGGACACTATGACTTAAATGAATGTATGGATATTATACCCTTTCTGTAATATGCATAATAACAATATGGGAATTTGCTTGTATTTTTAGAATTTTTTAAAATACACTATATACACACACAAAGTAATTTTGTTTTTGTTTCTAGTTTAGTTTCTTCCTTGTTTCTAATAAATAATAGGTTACAAATGTCTTAGCAGGAAAATGTTGGTTATTGAAACTTAAAAACAGAGCCATATGTGTACTGTATTTCAGAGCGCACAACATGGACTGATCTCTGTAGGAATATAAATGTTACAAATAAATGATTTTATTTATATGTAAATGTTACTGCATAGAGAAATTAGTCAACACCTGCCTTTTGTCACAATATATAGTGTTCCAAAAATATTGGTAATTATACGTTGTTATATTGTGGTGTCTGTTTACACTTTGGTGTCCTATCAGTCATGATTACTAATGTGTATTTGTGTTATTGCTTCATTTCTGTCAACTTCAACCTGCAGCTACATTTCTCATCAGACTTCGGATAATTACCAAGGAATTTTATATCCCAGAGCTACCTCCTCACAAATCGGGACATACTGAGCGCATCTTGTAATTTATAGCACAAAACATAGGCAGCATGCAATTCATCCATAGAAGTACACAATGTAACCTCTACGCAAATACAGTGCAGGCGAACTTTGTGCAGCTACTTGACCATACACATTGCCCTTTGTTAGACAAGCTCGAGAATAATGTGTGCCGTCTCTCTGAATGCAATAAAACAATCAAAGAATACATTTTGTTTGAAAAAAAAACCCATGAACATTTCTATTTTTTTTTACTGTATATATAAAGTAAATTACTCCTTCACAATGCTCCATCAGCATTCTCAAAACCTATTAAACGCAATGGTTCCAAATAGGTTGCAGTGTCAGCCCTTGGACTTAGACATTGCCTACGGAGCAAATGTTTTGACTTAAACAGTGACCATTTCCATCTACATTCAGCTCTGGATCGGAGGCACTTTCTTGGTTACATCCTTCCACCCCAACTCACTAGGGTTGCCACCTTCCTCACCTAAAAAAGGCCAGGGTAAAAAGGGGGTGTGGCTTTGGGGGTGTATGGCTTTGGGGGTGTGGCTTGGGGCGGGGATAATTTTGCAACCTTCTTCGGCCCAGCAGCCAGGATCTTAAAAAATAAAAATATATATACATTGCTGTGTACACAGGTGACAGGTACAGCACAAAAGATACATAATAAGATATAATGTGACTCTGGCACTGTGTATTCGCCAAGTAGCTGCATTAGTTAAAGTGGAACTTTCCTGTTTGCTTGAACTGCATTTGTACAGCATGCACAGTACATAATCATGCTGAGAAATGTCACGTAGTCTGGCATATGCTCACCTCTGGATTGGCCCCAGCTCTGTTTACTGAGACCAGACACAAGCATGATAAGAGCAGCAGTTGGTGCCATTTAAACCGTCAAAGGTCTTTCCTTACAACACAATTAAACATTCTAATATATATGTGCCCAATCACTGTTTGCCTATTTTGAAACAAATATACAATATTTTAAAATGCTTGTCACCTTGTGTGCTACCAGGACAAGGAGTATGTGATAAAGTTGGCGTAGACAGATATATCATAATGAGAAAATGAGAGTTGGAAGGAGTTGTAACAGCACAGAACATTTCATTGAGTGAATGTGCTAATGTTTTGTGAGACAGTGACCTGTGGGCTCATGACATTCAGTTAGGACAGAGCCGATGGTCACTGGTAGGTTTTATCAGTTTGGTGAATGTAGACTTTACTTATTACAGTAACATGAATGCTGTTACTAAAAGCTGTCCCTGAATAGCACAGAGATCTAACATAAGGCACAAATACAATACAAAAACTTATAGACAAATTAGATTAGAGTCTAGGGTTAATGTTCCCTGCTAGCTTGCAATCCTTAACCAGTAAGGTAATTGATCAGGGTCCTTAGCATCTGCAATTGAGGGAGCAGCTAAGGCAAACCACCCAAATTACCTGAGCTCGGGACACATAAGCCCTGCCTCTGCAGAACTCCGTACCTGGTCCTGCCCAAGCCCAAACTCGGTCCTGCCTAAGCCCTGCCCCCTGCAATGCCACGGCAAAGATTAAAATTTAAAAGAAAAGCATGAAAAAAGAAGTTTGTCCCCTTAGCGCGACAAACTGGGAGGCGGGAGGGACAGCGAGACAGTCCCCAAAAAGTGGGGGAGACTCCCAGATTTCTGTTATTTCTCCCGGGAGAGTCAACAAGTCTGATTGAATGTGAATTCATTACCTTCAGCACAGATCTTTACTCTGGGCCATTTTACCATTATGACCTGAGAGGCTAGAAGACTTTAGATTTTTTGTGCAGTGTCTCTATATTTTGTTATTTATTAAGCTTGCCTTACGTGCATCTTTGTGTGTAGTCTTCAGTCCTATTGCTTTTATTGCTATAAAGTTTATTATGTATGTTTGTACTGGTTATAGATTGCTTTAAAAATTATCTAAAATGATGAGTGGGAAAAAGTCCATAAAACTACGCTACACATATCAATATAAATCTCACAGAATTTAGACTGCCAGCATCTATAGATCAACACTAATTAACACATAAAAATATACAATTAAAATATCTTTCTAATGGTAGGTAAATGGTAAGTGTTCATTAAGGACAGAGTATGTGAGTCCAGCTCTCACAAAGTTTACTTATCTGTGTAAATACTGTATGTTTTGAAATGTCACAAATGTGTTGCAAAAGGACATCAGTGAAAGTGTGTTTTTGATACCCTTTAGCAGGGCCAGCGCTAGGTCTGCAGGCGCCCTGGGCAGGCGTAGCGCCGCGCCCCCTTTAAAACGTGGGGACGTCATCACGTCACGTTGCGCCGCGACGTGATGACGGCACGGCGCTCGAAAACCACCACGGAGGGCGGCAGATTCGTCCCGTCCGCCCTCCCGGTATTGGGGGGCGACAGTGCCACCGCGGCGGTGAGTGGGCTGACTGTCGCCCCTCCCCTTTGCATGCCGGCCGGCGCCCTGTGCGTACGCACAGGTCGCACATAGCTAAGGCCGGCCATGCTCCATACCATGTCAGCAATGGTCCTCTGTCAGATCTCCATTGACACTGTATGGCCAGAAGTCTGTATCAAGTCCATGATCTGCTATCAATGTAAAATACAAACACAGATGTTACTATTGAGGGCTTGGGCAAGATTAACCACAGAGCACTCAGGGCGGCCACTCATACAGGGCCATTTCGAGGCGTGCATATATCAGGGATACCGATTCTCCCAGAATGTCCGGACCAGATTTCAGTCACTTCTCCAGGTATCACGGAATGGACGGCAAATCTGCCAGGACCAAGGCTGAGGCAGTGATATAATGTAAATCATTGTCTCAGTCCCAATAGTTTCTATGAATGGACAGGGCTAAATGACGTCACACCGACCCATTCACAGCAAATGTATGGGTGGGTTTCTGTATTGCTGTCAGTATGGAATTTAAAGTAAATATTAACAACTAATGAATATAGTGAAACGGACCGAAAAAGAAATAGCTACTTTCAGCCAGGCAGTGTTACTGTTGATTTATGAGCGTAAAGTTATGAGTCGGCAAAACCATGTTGAATTGCAGGGGGCGTAAAATGAATGTTATTGATTGCACGGGGGGAGAATATTTTGCCCACCAGCGTTACTGTTACACTGTTATTATCTAGTATGGATGCCTGTATCCAGTATTACTATACTTTAACATAATAATAAGAAATTATTAATTAAATGGTAATATTACTGTGAACGTGTAATCAATTATCTAGTTCTAGCTATAGCAGAAGACTGATGGATGTGTCGAAATTACCACTCAGATATCTTGCGAGATAACAGATAACAAATAAAAAGCTATATGAAACGTGTTAAAATGGGCGCCAATGCGATTACTTATTAACAGCTTTGTGGCATCAGTCCATCTGTAAAGCACATGAATAAAAGGCACCAGCCACAATAAGCAGACGTCTATCACCAGGACATAGTCACAAAAGCCATGGCCTCTGGTTTCACAGGCACCCAGGTCTACCAGGACAATTTTGACCCCCAAATTTATCTAGATACATATTATGGTGCTGTGTCTGGTGTCTTCACCAAAGATGGATACACGAACTTCATTCTGAAAAAATTACATAAAGCTTTCACTACAGGTAACGTATGTATAGGTCTCTTCTACCTTAACCAGCGCATTTCCAGTTATGTCCAGGTGTCTTTAACTGTTTAGATGCTTGAACCTGTAGTACCCATAAAATATGTAGAAAAATGCCTCATGCCACCCCCAGTCAACTCTTTTAATGTCAACCCATTGTGGTACCATTGGTGTCTTCTTGATGGTCGTGAAAAATTAAAATGTATGCCATACTCACTCTTTTATTTATTCTTATTGCCTAAAAATGAATAATAATATATTTATACTGCCAATTTTATCATTTCAATAATAAAACTTATCGAANTATATGGTGAGTAACAAGATTTACCACAATTTTCTATGGGTCATATTGGCCTATTATAAGTACTTACTATTTTGTAGTATTTTTTGTCTTTTAAGCGTGCTCTGAGTATATTGCACATGGCCAGTGTTAGGAATTATCTTGTTTCATTTACCTATGTGCTGCATTAATATTTTTTTTGGTTTCACACAAGGTGGAGTAAAAGGGGACCTGTTGATTGACATTGGTCCCGGGCCTGCCATTTACCAGGAATTGTCTGCCTGTGAGGCGTTCAAGGAGATAACTGCAGCGGATTTCACGGACAGGAACAGGCAATACTTGGAGAGATGGAGGAAGAATGAACCAGGGCTTTTTGACTGGAAACCTGCTTTAAAATTCGTCTGTGACTTAGAAGGCCGGAGGTATGCGATTCACGAAACATTAAACTGCCTGGCAGCTAAGGCTTAGATATTCAGTGTTCCTTCCATCTATGGTGAAATAATCAGTCAGACAACCACTTCCTTTAACAGATTATTTTTTAAATTATTTATTGTTAACCATTAAGCTGCTGCAAATATGGATGTCAGCCACACTGGTGGAAAAGAAAGCCAAAAACGTTACATCAACCATTAATGTGATCCATCAAAGGCTGGCACACAGTATACCACTCACTCTGGCGAGTCTGTGCCTTTCTTAAAGCCAACCTTTAATCCTCCACTCCAGTGTAACACTCATAGCCTAACCATTTGAGCAAATCGGGCAGAATACCAGTAGGAGATAACTTCCCTGGAAACAAAACTCTACCTCACCATCCCATCTCCTTGCTTCTGCAATGCAATGCAAACCATGAACAATCCAGCGGTCGGTGGGTGAGGAAATTCAAATTGAAAGTGTCTTCCGCTCTTCTTCCCTCATAGAGCCGCCAGTTGTCCCATCCTGGACCCACCCCTATCACTATCTATCACTACCCTTCAGTGTGTTGTCCTCCTTCATTCTAGGCCCATTGTAAGAGCCTTAACCCTACTCAGGGTTAAGCCTACGCCAGGCTTTGTAGCTCCCTCTGCACTCTCTGCTGTTATGCACCTATATTCGAAGTTAGAATTTTCCAGATACCTGAAGACTAATATAATGATAAATAGTGATAATGATAATTTACCTTTTATCAGTACTTCTAAGTAGATTATGATTATTGTGCAATAGGGTATTGATCTCTTTTGATATTACTTGAGTCCTTCACGTCCTTCATGTACATGGAATAGTTCACCTAAATATAATAGGTTACTTTATGCTTCATCAACTTCTCTTTTTCTAATATGATATATATAGTGGGAAGATAGCTGAGAAGGAGGAGAAACTGAGGAAGACACTGAAGAGAGTTGTCCCATGCAATGTCACCAAGAGTAACCCTCTGCATCCACTTGTCCTCCCTAAAGCCGATTGTGTCCTGACCGTGGGGTGCCTGGAATGTGCCTGTAAAGATGAAGATACTTATGGGAAAGTCATAAGGAATCTTTCATCCTTGCTGAAAGTAGGAGGTCACCTGATCATTGGTAGCATATTAGGGAGCACCATCTTCAGATGTGGAACCCAGCAATTCTCCCTCATAAACCTTAGCGAGACTTTCCTAAGGAAAGTCGTTACAGATAATGGCTTCGTCATTGAAGATTTAGAAGTCCTCCCTAGAGAATTTGATAAACCCATGTTTGATATTTGCAATCATACCTCTGGCATTTTCATCCTTGCACGCAAAGTGAAAGATATGTAAAAAGAATACGTTACAGCAAATGTTTAGCTAGACAATGTACTGCTATATAGCAGCCAGGAGGTGTCAGTATTGAATTTGTAAAATGCTATCCAAAAGGTAAATATTAAAACAAAAAACAAATGCTAACATTTACACATGCAAATAAATACATTTCACCAAGGCTGACTTTACCATTATTGCTAATTGCTGTTTTATATTATATTACAATTTTACATTTCCTTTCTGTATTTTATTATTTGTTGCTTTTTTTTTTTTACATTTTCTCTTTCATTTTATCTACTAGATTTAGAGCTTGATATCATTTAACCTGGTTATCTCCCTATATAATATTATTATTATTATTATTATTAATAATATAATAAATGATAACGTTTATGTATTTGCCACCATTATAAACAAATTAGGTACATTATAAAATGATAATAAAATGATAAAAAATGTTAGCTTCTACTAAAGCTACTATAGCTTAGTACCTGTGGTTGAGTGGGTCCGAATTGTAATGTTTAGCAGTCTTGCTATATTAGCACAGTAATAGGTGTCCACCTCAATCAATTCACAAATATCTAAATTTATCGCCTCATGTAAAAAAAAAAAATCACTGTTTTGTGGGTATACAAACATCTGCTTTGTAAATGTATATCACTTATGCCTTCTATAAATTACTGGACCAAGTCCAACCTATCAAATCAAGACCCAAG
Source organism: Platyplectrum ornatum (assembly GCA_016617825.1). Lineage (NCBI taxonomy): Eukaryota > Metazoa > Chordata > Amphibia > Anura > Limnodynastidae > Platyplectrum > Platyplectrum ornatum. The sequence goes on from JABWIB010003661.1 coordinate 43,872, forward strand.
GCCTACCTTTAACTACAACTTGACCAGTATTTTCTATAGTAAGTGGAGTTGTGATTGGCCAACCACCACTTTATCTAAGTACACATGATGCACACATACAGCAAAGCAGGTTGCACAACGGAAGAATAAGCAACAGATATCCTTCCAGTCACATAATAATTGTCTGATCGCTCCAACTTCTCTCCATCTGATTTGGTTTTAAGAAGTTCCAAACTTGTGTAATTCAGGATGCCCTGATGTCTGCAGAAATCTCCAGTGTGTATTGACACACCATCTTCAGAGCAATGACTCTCATTCATAATTCTGCATAGTGTCACCTTGTGGACGTATGTATTTGCAGCATACCAATGAAGCAAAGGATTAATGGATATTTGTGTAGTTTTTGACGATCTTCAGAATACTATATAGCAGTGTCTACAGTCCCATTGTGAAGATAATCAGGATTTCAGATCTGCTCAGTTGGAAAACCTCAGTGAGTACCCTGCTTTTGGGAATCCCTATGGTTCTCTGAGCCCCAACCACCCACCCCACCCAACCAATGAGTGACCAGTTTGCTGCATAGTTATGTAACACTGGTTGGCAGTGGGTGGTCTGCACATACTAGTCCACTAGGAGGGGAGTACCCATGTGGCTCCAGTCTAGCAGGACATGGAGAGGCTGTAGAGATTCACAATTTCTTGCACAGTATTCTAGCAGATCTGTAGTGTAGTGTAGGGGTATCTGCTATCTGATATGAAAAGGGGTCCATCAGTGCAACATTAAATGTTGTTCTGGTCTAATATGGGTATGAGGTCACGGCTCTGGTTCTGGTTCTTAATTCCTAGTACCTTCTTCTATGCAAGCTGTCTATGCCAGACACTACAAAGCGGATCTCATTGTGGACGGAATGCATTTCCATCTGAGGCAGTGGTCGAAGTGAAAATTTAGAAGTGGTGGTATGGACATTCAAAAGAGATGGTATGGAAACTTAGAAAATAATGGAAGTCAATGGGAGAAGTGCCGTTACGGCATACCCTGGTATACACCCCCACTTCGAGCCCTGATCTGAGGAGATCAATATGCAAGGGTTATGGACTTGCCAAAACCTTGTATGTGGGGGCAGGGAAGGATATGCAGATGAGATGCTGTGGGTGGAGCAGGGCCAGCGCTAGGTCTGCGGGCGCCCTAGGCAGACCTAGCGCCGCACCCCCTTTAAAACGACGTGACGTGATGATGTAACGGCGCTTCAAAATCACCGTGGAGGGCNGCGGAGTTGATCCCACAAATACCTCTCATCACCCAATTTGACGTTTAGCCTTTTTTTACGCTATTTAATTATGTGAATCATCAGTTGTTACTTGTTTTGAATAAACTCATCGCACTCTAACACCTAGATGCTTCGAACCCCTAACACATCTATATACACAACACGATTAGCACATTTGTGTTTGTTACATCTTTTTCAGGATGAGATTTCAGGATGAAAATAAAAACCAGTTTCTAACCGAAAACTTTACCCTCCTGTGATTTGGCTACTATACTGTAATAAGAGATTTTTATTTTTGGCACATCCCAGAACCTATTCCATAAGGAGGAGCTGTGAATTTGGCAGAGGATTCTTTGCTAACCACCTATAACAAAGGTAAAGTATTTTTGAAAACATAACCGCCCTCCTTACCAATAGAGAGTAGACAGATTGTCAATCTCCTGCTCATTTTGACTTCCCCAGACCTTAAGGACAGGTGAGATTATTTCCTTTGGTTGAACTGTTGATTAGTCTGATAGACGGGGAGATTTGTCACACACACGATTGAAAATGATGGCAGGGGATCCATGCAGCTACCATATTGGCTGACTGCTCTCTCGATAGGAGCCTAAAGAAAAACAAAGAGAGAAAAAAGTTCTGGTTGGTACTGAGAACACAGGGGGAGAGACATAGATAGTGATGCAGGACCTTAGACACCGACAGGCAGCATGACAAACTGGCAAATGGTAAATGCTATTTAAAAGCGATTACGTAAGTCACTCATAAGTTCAGTAGTACGTAAGTCTGGATCTGGTCCAGCGTTAGTACACTTTCTTGTGCCATAAATGAAGCATTGCTATAAATGTTGGGTCCTTGATATTTTATATTATAAGTAATAATATAAGACATACACACATTTAAAAGAGAGGGTTAAGAAAAAAATGGCTTTGGTCCAGAGCTGGGAATCATTGCACTGCAAATCGCTCTGTAACTGAACAAACGTTTTGCTTAAGTATGTGGCTAGATGCCAGTAGTTAACTATTATGCAACTCAGTCAGTTAACTCATATCTGCATATAGCTCCCAAGGTTTATAGTTTCCCATACTGAGAGCTTTCTTTTTCTGTTGTTCAATCTATAGAAAATGGAGACGGACTTTACAGACAAAGATACTTATCAAGATATATTTGATCCGGAAGGGTATCTGCATACTTATTATAACCCAAAGTCAGGACTTCTGGTGATAGATGGGTTTCTAGATTTTGCTTTGAGGAAGCTTTATGAAGCTTTTTTCTTAAGTAAGTATTATATTTTATTATTTTCTATTTCTGCATTTGTTTAGTGGATTGATGAATTGTCGGTTTAACTCTATTTTGCTGCCAAGTTGCACAGCAATGGAAATTTCATTGTTTGTGAAAACCAATGCATTCCACATATGCTTCCCATTGTGTTGCTGTTTCATTTTAGGAAAACTTCATTGTTAACTCATCTGTGTTTGAATTGGTATAAGGCTGTGTAACAAAGGACACAAAATTTCAACCTGAAACTGATGCCCTGTTCACACAGAGGGCTTTTACCTGGGTAATTCAGCCAGCTTCCTGGGTAAACTGGACTACCCGGGTATTGTGCTCAATGTGAACGGCACTAAAATTACAACTTACTACCCTGGTTCAGTGTGAACGGTGTAGGACCCGGGTAGTTTGTGAATGACCAGGGTAGTTTGTGAATTACCAAGGTAGTTCAGCGCTGTGAACAGGATTAAATACCAGGTTAATTCAGATCCACAGCTAATAACCCTGCTTGTTAAAAACAGATTTACTAGGGTAGTCTGTGTGAATGGGGTATAAATGACAGTTATCAGCACTTTACCAATTTACTTGCTGTGATTTAATCGGATGTTTCTAATGCAGATGGGGATTTTGAAGATCTAAAACATATAGTTATATGGCATATAACTTTTCAGAGAGATGAGATTTTGTTTTTTGGAATCATACAATCTATTACATAACATTATTGCTACACAGTATATGTTTAAATATTAATTATGTGCCATTATTAAGATACACAAATGAACTAAAGTATGCTCACCATCTATGCTTGTCTGCCTGAGGGTTCAGTTTAGTTTAAAAATTAATATAAAAATTGATGGAGAATATGATGGAGAAGTGGAATTTAGAACCAACATATCTTTGACTGTGTTGATAGTGACAAATAGCGGGAGATCAAAACATGCAGAAAACCATCTCTCGCTGCTACGTTAACTAATATCAAGTCACCCATCATAGTTCCCAATCTGTTCCCCATACTGTCTAATTACATAACCGGCGCTAATGCTCTATAAAAATAAATAAAACATTTTCAATACACACAAAAACAAAAGAAAGTTAAGCTGTAATATTTTGTGGCTCGGCTGATTATTTGCCTTTATATTATTTTCTCATTAAATAGGAGGTGTGAAGGGAAAAACTTTGATCGACATTGGCCATGGACCCACCATTTATCAGGACCTGTCAGCCTGTGAAGCCTTTGAGGAGATCATCGGCGCTGACTACACTGATCGCAATCGGGAGTATTATGAAAGAAGCCTGAGAGACGAGCCGGGGACATTTGATTGGACGGCGTCCATACAAAAAGTTTGTGACATGGAAGGAAAAGGGTATATCAACTTACTTCACAGTATCAATAACCTCATGGGTATAATGTATGAGTACACAGACAAGATTAGGTACTCTATGCGTTGTGAAACTACAGCTCTGCATAGCTGATACTAGGCAAAGCATGATGGGACTTGTAGTTTAACAACATCCATGGTTTCAAAGGTTGCTTATGTCTGGTTTAATTGGACAGAATGAATTAATCTACTAAATTTATTTTTATATAAATTATGAGTTAGATCCAGACTAGGTCCGGATATTGGCAGTAAAATGGAGAACACATATGGGGGGACGTGTGTGTATGCGAGGTACGCATGGGGGCAAGATGCTAATTGTACAGTTAGGGCTGGCTTCAGCCATTATATACAATCCTGACGTCCACACCACCTTCCATTTAAGCAAAAGCAGTTCAAGGTCCTGGTGGCGGATTCCCCTCCANATGGGGTAGTGGTCTNCACACATAGGAAGGGGAATCCACTTAAGATCCCTTGAATAAGCAAAATGTTATACAAGAGCCTTTAAGTGGATTTTGCCCTATGTGATAATTGTACCCTTTCGTTACGTTACATAAGGGGGTGCAGTTTATTATAATTGGGATGCAAAGCTTTTTTTAGTCATTTAATGTTATACAGACAGTTTAACCCTTCATTTCCAGACAGATTTGTTTTTGTAGGAAATCATTATTAAAGCACTGGAAAAGGTTTCAAAAAATGTTGCTCCCTATGGTCACCTAAAAAGGTGACCACGTCAATCCAGCCAGTTGCAAAATAAATGTAATCACACACGTCTCTTTTTTTTGGCAAACATTTGATTGTTCTCTTAGACTTACAGAGGGGATCTTGCAGCGAGGCCATGAACCAGAGCAGACAGACTAACATCAAAAGATGAACCCTGCACCATAGTACAGATTTATTGGCTCATCATAAAAGAACACATTGCACTCTGCTCTCATTGCAGTCTCATTAAAAACCTTGGCCCAGATTCAGACGTGAACTTATAAGCGTAAAGTTTTGAGTGGGTAAAACCATGTTGAATTGCAGGGGTGGTAAATTTCATATCAGTATTATATTTCAGAGATGATGTTTCCTAGCCCAAGTCTAATAACATATTAGGTTATACAGATAGTTTTCCATTTTTTTAGTGATGTGGGGGATGATTCAGCCCTGCGTCTCCGCTGGCCAGGCTGGCGAAGATGCGATGTTTAGCCGATCTGTGTATGGGCAGATCGGCATTGAATAGCACGGAGTTCGGCATATGGAAATGAGAAGGGGCGCGGGACTGCCGGCTTTCATGATCGCAGTGTACGCTAAAAAGCACAGGTATAAGGGGCATATGGCCTGCCCCTCTCCCTGCGCTCTGAATTAAAGGGACCTGGCGACCACAATGCCTGAATCGTGTCCATGGTCCACCACTGCAAACAGCTTAATTCCGACAACATTACAGTGTCGTCAAAAGAATTAGGCTCGATGGAGTGACGTCTACCCTGGTGCAGGCTAAACCTTATGATACTTTATTTTGCATATGTGTCACATATTTGATTTTAATACATGCCTCTTTTAAAATNTTTCTAATAGGTATATGAGATTATCAATTATCTTCTAGCTTATTCTCTAGTCATTGGCTATAATAACAACCACATTTTTCTTAATAGACCCAAAACGTAACCTCTTAATTAATATAAACTAAGTTAATTTTCACATGCAGATATTTTCTTTTTCAGAAAAACTGTAAAAGAGAAGAGGAACAAGCTAAAAGAGACTGTGAAGAAAACCCTGAAATGTGATGTTCTGAAGAGCAACCCCTTTGAGCCCCTGGTTCTGCCCAAGGTGGATTGTGTCATGTCCCTGGGGTGTCTAGAGTGCGCCTGCAGTGACCTGGAGACCTATCGAAATGTCCTTAAAAATGTGTCTTCCGTGTTAAAAATAGGAGGACACCTAATCCTCACTGAGGTGCTTAACTGCAGCTCTTATCTGTCAGGGGGTAAGAGGTTCTCCTGTCTGGTGTTGACTGAGGAATTCATGAGAAGTGCTATTAAGGAGACAGGATTTGATATTGTGGATCTGGAGGTCATCCCCAGAGAGTATGACAAAGACCAGTATGAGCTGTGCAATCATGACTCCAGCTTGTTTGTTTTGGCTCGCAAAGTGCGAGATGTCTAAAATCCAAAGAAGGTGGGATCAAACGAGGCCACATTCTGTCCATGTCATCTACCAGTTGTCCATATGTTTCAGGTATTCTCAGAGAATCACAGGTGAAATGACTACAACCTACTGTGAATCAATAAACATGTGTCACTGAGAATCGCAGCCAAGTGAAATTCTAGAACTTCTGGATCTATAAAAACATGATCACAGCTATGCTCCAACATGGTGACATGAAAAAACATGGACCGCTGGTAGATGACATGGACTATGTATGGCCAAAGATCAATAAGTTAGTGGAAAAGTTCACGTTATTAGCATAGTATAGTAGCACAGTGCCTTGTCTATATCCATAAATATAAAGAATATTGTACCAATGGCTTAACAGAGCCTTCTGCACACATACATTATCAGCTAACGCTTAAAAATAAACTCTTATTTCACACATTTCAAACACTATTTGGTATCAGGAGATGGTGGTAGGNGCACTTATAGGTCACTTTTTGACAGTTTATTACTTACACAAAATGTACTGACGCCTGATGACGTCCTAGGAGAATCTTTACCCATGATTCTACAAATGAAGCTTTAATAAACTGAAAGCTGAATGTATATGCATGTGCCTAGAAATGAAATATAAATACAGCTTGTCTATGTTTATACCACCGTGTCTGTATTCCTTAGATTGTGTGTTAGAGACCAGTCACTGCAGTGTGCTGTGTACAGTCTGTACCAGTGGTCAAAGTGGAAATTTAGAAGTAACGGTATGAAAACACTGAATATGATAAAAGTCAATGGAGATTTGTAGTTTTTCAATTACATTGTTGGGAGAAGTGCCGATATGGCATACCCCTGTATACACCACCTCTTCGAGCCCTGGTCTATACCTTTTACTGCCATCTGTTGGTGAATCAGCTCTGTCACACTGTGTGATTCTGCCATTAGACCAGACAGGGCGTGTGATGGAGTGAACTCCCGTTACACAGACACTGATAGACTCATTTGTGTAAACCAATAGCCCATGCAACCACCAGACCCTGCCCCATTTCATTAATTTCAATGGGCTCTCATACCCAACTAGCGTAATGAAGATTGGCGGGGGAAAAGGTACGGCAGATGGGACAGATCCTTTAACGTACTTAACATAGGATATGCTTGTGTGCATCCAGTGCACATTCCCCCCATTTCTGCCAGAACACACTCCAAACACAGCACCAGATGCAGTTCTATGTTTACAAATCAGAAAGTTTATTGATGTAGCAAAATTGATTTTACATTGTACAACATTATAATACATTGCACGCCACAATTTATTAAAACATAGGAAACTCATTGTAGTAGCAGTTTGGACAGAACTTTGGTATTAATTGGTAGTTTAATGGAGCATATATGCGGAAAACATGAAAACATCTACATTTGCATGTGTGCATCATTGTGCATTAATGTCTTCTCATGGGTTTCACCAGATCGGCCAATTGTAGGTGAAAATTGAAGAGGTTTAAAATTTAGATATTCAGGCTGACTTCTGATTTGACAATATGCTAACTTCTGATTTGTTACCGTTTTACGTGCACTTTGTAGCTTGAGGATGACTGGAACAATGAATTTCTAACAATGTAAAAAAAAAAGCGTAAATGTCTAAACAAAATTAGAAATTACTTTTTGTAGTTAAAAGTCACCACAAAAAATCATTTAATATGTTTCCCTTTTGAAAAAAAAAGGACAAACCAGATCATATTTAATATATGGAACCATAGGATTTGCCATTGATATTAAACCCTTATGACCAGTGGTAACAATGCAAGTCCAATCCAATCCAGTTCAAGTCTAGTTTAGACAGCAGCTTTTTTGTCTCACTCTGGCAGTGTTGTGTCTTGTGACTTCATCACAAATTATAATCTGCTAATAATGAAACTGAAACTGGCGCAAAGGCAAATTATGCAGCACCATGAATGAGAAGGTCCTAAACATGTTTCGCGTCATCCATTATCGGAGGACTCCTTTAGACCAGACAGTGCTGTTACACTGTTATTAGACTTGTGATATCACAGCATTGCCTCACCATTACGCGCNCACACACACACACACACACATATATATATATGTAACCAGACAGAACGGCACTCCTTATACCTCCATCAATTTAAGTAATGGTATGCACTTGGGTGTCCAGCTCAGCATCATATATTGCATATACATACAGATCCCATCGAGCGGCATTTCAAAAATTTTACAACAACTCAAAATATTGAGATATAAAATATGCATATACAGACATTGGACCCCAATTGGTATCTTACCTAGGATCCCATTTAGTCTTAGTCTGCCTCTGATTTGCAACTAATGAAATTTAACTCCTCTGCAATGGAACATGGTTTTTCCTACTCTTGAGTAAGTTGTGAGTAAGTCAATAGTGTGAATTTGGTCCACTGTTTTCAAAACACTCATGGTATGACTTATACTAAAAAAATCTTTCAAAAGCGAGTAATATTTAACTATGTCTCCAAACACCGAATTCGGCACATGCTTGCCCAAATGGAGTCATTTTCAATTAACAGTGATCGGAATATGCTCCCTTTTATTAAACCTGGATCTAGTCCTATATTTTAAAAAGCAACATTCTTCCCCTTATTTACATGGGATTAAGTGAAGAGACCACACACTGCTCCACTTATCTCAGATAACTGTGGAATCTTGGCTGCCACAACCAGCTGCTATAGCTTGTGGAAACCTTATGTCTGAAATGATACACATTAATGTCAGGATTGGGCTTCTACCTGACATTCCAGTATATGGGGTGTGTTAGTCCACCCCTATGCTAGACTATACCATTATCACTTATTACTATCTAAATTATTGTACATTTAGTCGCATTTGCATGTACTTCTGTTCTGTCTCGCTCTTAGGTCTTCTGTGACTGCTATAGACTTACATGGAGCTGTGTAATGCAAGAGAGAGTTCACATTAGGTAACAGTGTGTAATATGAGGCTTTCTTAAACAGAATATTCAGGACACATACCCCCACATTAATCCATGTTATCTTCCTCAGCAGCAGGATATTCATCCCTCCAGCTGCTCCAGCTTCATTCTTCAGTCATTTTCAGGAACATCTAAACATTTTTAGTTACTGGGGGGGGGGAGGGGATTGTTTAAATTTGGTAAAACCCATTCCTCCTTCATTTGAAAATATACATTTTATTTTGCCTTACTCTGCTTGACGTGATCTTTCTCTCTTGTACTTGGTCTTCATCACACATGTCTATCTGGGGTTGTGACCTACGAGGTGCCTGCTGCTCATGCCTATCCACACCATCAGGGGCTCCAGTGTAGACCCCATGCTCTGGTGGCATCCTTGTAACAAGCATGGTCAGCATGATGCAGATCTGTGTGACTGAAATTTGTCAAAAATCTACTTATCACTGTAACATACCAATCAACATTTGCCGGGGAGAGAGCGGAACGTACATGTCCCGCCCCCTTCCCCGACCCGTGCTGTGGGAGGGACAGTCCCCCAAAATCTGGACTGTCCCGCTAATATCGNGACGGTTGGGGGGTATGCTGTAATTAAATATCACTCCCGGTCATACAGTTATGACTGTTACTTCTGATGGGAGGATATTCCACTTATCAACTACCCTTTTAGTGAAGTAATTCTTTTGCACATTTCGTCTGAATCTACCACCCGCCAGTGTATGCATCAAGTTCTACTGCACCCCTTTCTCTAAAAAATGCCCCTCCTCCACCTTGCAACAATCCTTGATATATATGAAAGCTGCTATCATATCACCCATCTCCCTTCTTGTTGTACATTATTTAGGTGCTCTAGTCTTATAGCTTCATTATACTACCATTTTGGTGGCTCTTCTTTGCACTTTCTCTAATGTATTTATGTCCTTCTGGAAACATGGCCTCCAGAACTGATCACAGAATTCTAGGTGAAGCAGTACCAATGTCCTATAGAGAGGAATTACTACTTCCCTCTTTCTACTACTAATTCCTCTACCTATGCAACCAAGCATGTGACTCGGCTTTCTCATTGCTTTGTTGCATTGCATTGCTACCTTTAAGTCGCATGAAATGGTGACCCCTAAATCCTTTTCCACCTCAGTTATTTCTAACTCTAATTCCATTAATCTTATATTCATCATTGGGGTTTTGCACCCTAAGTGCATGATTTAGACTTCTTTGGAATTGGCAAATTACAGCTGCGACACACTATTCCTCCTGTCTATGCAAATCATCCACCATTGTTTTACCCTTCCTGGTGTGTCTTCCTTGTTTCATATATTTGTGACATCTAAAAAAGACATACATTAACATGGATACTATGTGTAATGTCACCAANAATTATATTAAATAGCACACGTCCAAGTATTTTTGTAAGAATGGCCAATAAAAGGTAATGAAAGAAGAGGCTATGTGGGCATCTTTCTAGGACTTACTCGGCCTGTTGAAGAAATAAAAAAGAAAAAAATCTATCAGGCGCTACTTG